>MU187145.1:64052-78955 GCA_016904865.1 Pissodes strobi
TTGAACTTGGAGATTGTTATATAAACATTAAAGGCAAACTATAAACAACGCGAGCAATCAATGGGAGCGACTTTGAACCTTATGCATGCAATGATCATCACTTTGTTTTATATAAATACGCTACCGAATCCTCAGTTCGGCAGACATTGATCTCACCTCCAGCTCCCAAGGTTAGTCATTTGACGACTGCCTTCTGGGTTCGATCCGCTCCTAGAGTTAGTCATACGACTGCTTTAGGTTCAATTCCTTTCCTACCCAACCTGGTACCGGTTAGCCACTTGACGACTGCTAGGACCAGGGGTTGCACAACCTCCATAGTAAAGTCTTGACAAGAAGTTTGTCAGAGTGTTCAGAAAGACAAGTGTCTAAATAGTCAGTTAAAAAGTTTAGTGAAAGCTCTTAGTGCTCTTAAATAAAACCCAACTCTTAAGAAAAACTATAAATTATAAGACAATATACAAAGACCTATGAACAGTACCTCAAATCGAGAAAACATGCGCACCGTAGTAATCGGGTATAATAGAATCTCATTTTCTCTGACCAATAATTGTTGTTAAAGTTTTATCGTTAATACATTGTTATTGTTATAAACTAAACGTGCTTACTTTATCGTCTCTTCTTACCCCACGTGACGCGATCCCGGTCTACCTCAGTTACCCCCCGGCACGCTAAACAAGGCGTGTCCTCACGAGTAGAACATTCAGTGGTAGATTAAAGGAAGCATTGAGACCCCGTCATTGTACTAATCGCGACGAGGCTCTTCTCTGAGAAGTTATTCTTTAAATAAAACGAGCTACCCCCTAAAATTACTCGTGACAATATTATCATTATACTTTATGTTTATTTTGTAACTAAATAACTGTAAATTTAGCAAATTTATTTCGAGAAAAACGTTAAAAGAACAAACCTTTTTGTTGCTGTATAAGTCTTCATTATTTTTTTTAAGCTTAACTATAAAGAATACCGTAAAATTTATATAACATTGTATATACAGTTGTCATTGCTCTATCAACGATTTTTAATTTCGACAAAATCTACACTTTTCCTTTTTATTTATACCAGGTCGCGTGAAAAACAGAATATGGTTATGTCACTAAAACGTGAAGACAATTTGTCAATATTTATGTTAAAATAAGTCAACTTAATCCCTTATTAATATAGGATTCAGCGAGAATATTAATTATAGTCTTTGATGCGATTATGATTTCAGTAAATTGGACGGCTCAAGCAATTGTCAAATCTGACAATGAAATAAGTTCGTCATTATTTTCCTTATTAAAACAGATATCGAAAAAGGTGTTTTAGCCCCACTCCCCCAAATATTTTCAACTAGACGCCGAAAATCGTTAGATTGTTTTCAGCATGTGGAGCGTTTTGATGTAATCCGTCCTTCGTGCGTAGGCAGAGTGTTATATTAGTCGTCGATTCAACGTTCGGTTAGTTTCACTTTGTCTCAACTTATTTTAATCATTTCAACCGGTTCCGATACGTTATAATCAATTTTAATAGATTTGGTTAGTTTGGGTTAGTCGTCCAATCAACTTTTGGTTAGTTTCACTTAGTCTCAGGTTATTTTAGTCATTTGAACCGGTTTCGATACGTTATAATCAATTTTAATAGATTTAGTTATTTTGGGTTAGTCGTCGATTCAACTTTCGGTTAGTTTCACTTAGTCTCAACTTATTTTAATCAGTTGAACCGGTTCTGATACGTTATAATCAATTTTAATAGATTTGGTTAGTTTGGATTAGTCGTCCAATCAACTTGTTCTTAGTTTCACTTAGTCTCAAGTTATTTTAGTCATTTGAACCGGTTCCGATCCGTTATAATCAATTTTAATAAATTTGGTTAGTTTGGGTTAGTCAGCGATTCAACTTTCGGTTAGTCGTCAAATCAACTTTGGGTTAGTTTCACAGGTCCAAAATATATTTAATATTTACAAACCATCCCATTATCGTTATATATGTACTTATATCGAAGAAATAGCAAGCAAAATCATATTCTTTCTAAAAAAATCTGACACCTAGACGATTTTTCCGGTCTTGTCGCCTCTAATTTTATTACTATGTATTCCCTGATCCGGCTATAGATTATACCTATTTGCCTTTGTATTTTACATTGCTTCGTATATAATTCCACCGAAGTCCAATTAAAATACAAATAAAATTAAGGATTTTCACAAATCCGACTCTGTTCTGAACACTCTGCCTACACACGAACGACTGATTAAACTAAAACGCTCCACATGCTGCCAACAATCTGCGGATTTTCGGCGGCTGGCAGAAAATATTTGGGGGAGTGGAGCTACTAGTTTATGTATACTTTGCTTTATCTTTGTAATGAACCAAGGGCCAACACCTGATTTATTTTAAGAATTGTTTCAACAATTTGTTTAAAACAAAAATAAGTAAAAATTTTAATTTAATTTTAATCATTCAAAAATTAAATGAAGTCTCGAATAAACGGCATGGTGTATAACTACACAAGATTCGGGATCCGATTTGAAATCGCGGTGACTTATACTCTAGATTTGTTTTCGACTGCAGTAGAACGCGGCACAAAATGAACTAGAAAAGGGATTAACTGCGGTCAAACAAATTCTTACGCAGGTTCCCAAAACCTTGCTCTAAAAAGAACCTCATTCGTCAGGGAGGTTCTATTTTCCCGTCCAGCGAATTAAATTGAAAGAAAACGATATTACCTTATAAGGATCGAACATTGATTGAACTTTGGAACACGTGCGAAAGTCAAAGCTAGGTATGGAAAAATACCGAATTCTTCGAGGAGATGGAAAACAAAACCAATTAGAATTAGAACTCGAACCGTGTTTTCGCCAAAATCAGGGCAAAGTTACGTAACATCACGTGTTTTCTTGGTGCAGGTGTACAGAGATTCTGGATTTTCTGGGGGTCAAAATGCGTCAAAATCCTGCTATAAAAGCATGACCTTATCGAAGAAAAATCAGTCTTATTCTCAAAACCAGTTGCAGTGGGTAGTACCTAATGGGCAAATCCAAAATTTTATAAGAAATATCAGTTGCAGCGGGCTGCAATGCCGAAAATTAATCAGAAAAGTCATATTAAATTCTTAAATTTCTAGTCTGTACTATGGACCTTAGTTGTGACCAAACCGAAATTAGTGCCTTTCAGGTTCAAGTCGGTTCGAAAAGTAAAGTAACGACGACAGGTTCCGGGTTAAAATTAAGCGATAGACAGTAAGTTTAGTTTTAAGTCATAATGTGCAGAGTGCTGATATATTTGAAAACATTTATCGTTGTCTGTCTGCGAGAATTTCATGAGTATTTCCCAAAAATATTTCAGTGCTCAAGTTAGACAGTAATTTTAGCATTAAATCATAATGTGTAGATTGCTTGTATATTTGAAAACATTTAGCGGTGTCTGTTTCCAAGAAATTCATGAGCACTTCAGTAAAACAATTCAGTGATCAAGTTAGATAGTAAGTTTAATTTAAATAATGAGGCGTAGAGTGCCTGTATACTGGGAAACATTCATTGCTGTATGTAGTCGATAATTAAATGAGTATCCCATTAAATAATTAGTGCTAGCATACTTCGTATTTTATTTAGTTGATTGACTGCGGAAAAGATCATTGCTAATTGAATTTATTTTAAATTCATATTGTCTGACTGGCTAATAAAATATAATATTCTAGGAAAGTTGATACACTGCAAAAATTGCACAGTGTCTAAATAATAATACCAGTGTCATTTTCTATTTAAAGTGCAAGGACTGATTGTCTGGCGTTGTAGATACGAGGGCATATTAAAAAATAAGCGAATAAATTTAGGCATTATTAAAATGGTCCCTTTCAATTATGTTATTAAAACATCACTGATGTGGCTTACATTAATTTAATTATATTTAATATATCTACATGAGAATATGTATAAAGTGGTGTTCAACTAGGTAGCGAAATATAGGTGGTTGCCCAAGTGTATAGGTGAATCATTTTACGACAAAATTATAGGGTATCAACACACTGGTACTGCGAACCCGGCTATAGATAATGAACAGGAGGTGAAGAAAAGGGCCGAATTCAAAGTAAGTAAAAGGAATAGGGTAAATCGGCGTTCATTACATCTTTTCAATATGACTTCGTTTCTTGCGGGCTAAAGAAATAGGTTGATAAAGGAACTCGGGCAAAAAAACCTCTGCGCGTTTTTCTAGCCGATATTTCGGGGCTTGTTCTGTGATTATTGAATTCGTGTGTAAATAGTTTAATTAATTACCTGTAAATATTGTATTATATAGTTGTAATATCACTAAAACGGGGTCGGAACCCGGGAGCTTAAGGACCGATTCAGTGATTAGAGTGAGTTGTCTGATTTATTGCGTCGTCATTTTGAACCATCTGACTATCGTGCTAGATTATTTAAAGAAATTTTAGAAAGAAGGCAAGATACTTCGGAGAGTATTGTGGATTATTTGAGCTGCATGCAGACATTGTTTAGGCGTTATTCGGGTTTACCTGAGGAGACTCAGCTAGATATCTTGTGCCGTAACCTGTCACCGTTTTATATCACGCAACTCCCAGTCGTAGACACCTTAGAGGAACTCGAGGAGGAATGTCTCAAACTGGAGACTAAGAAGTAGGGTACAGAGCGGAGAGCTATGTCCCTCCCTCGAGGAAACGTCGACAGTTTGTGAAGCCTGAGTTCGCATTTGTAGCAGTCGAGAGTCCTCAAGATCGCACAGAATCTCTTTCCATCGCCGATAGAGTCGAACAGGTTAATGAGGTGCCTCACAGTCAGCAAGGTGGGTTAACCAGGAATGTGACTTGTTGGAAGATCATGTTCGAATTCGGAAAACGATGCCTGGAGGAATCATTAGGTCGTGAGATTTCTTCCGGATTTACTGCATTGGCGACCAACACTATGGAATTTCAAAACAAAATACTGTTAAATTACATTGTCTCGCACGCCCAGGGAGATCAATTTCCCTATTTGCAGGTGGATATATTGGGTTATTCTGTGTTAGGTTTGGTGGATTCTGGTGCTAGTCGTACTTTGGTAGGATTAGCAGGTTACCAAATTCTTTTGAGTTGGTTGTGCAAACAACAGAGTTCTTGTAGGTACCGTTGCGAATGGACAGGTGTGTAATAGCATAGGCTATATTCAGACTCCTGTAACCTTGATCAATAAGACTCGTATTATTGACATAGTTGTTCTCGATAATTTGACACCGTCTGAGAGAACGACATTAGATGCTTTGGTTAAGGAGAAAATCTTGCAGATGGTTTCTGGTCTCGGCTGTTGCAAAGTCGCCGAACATGACATTATTCTCGAACCAGGAACTCGACCAATTAAACAACGTTATTATCCGGTGTTTCCCTACAAACAGAAGTTTATCGACGAAAAAGTAGAGGAAATGTTGAGGTTAGGGGTCATCGATCGAGAGATCGAACAGTCCATGGTCAAGCCCTGTTTGTCTAGCCCGTAAGAAGGACGGTGCATTTCGATTTTACATAGACTTTCGTAAGCTCAACTTATGCTCAAGGAAGGATGCCTATCCCATCCCGTATATTTCTACTATTTTAGACCGTTTAAGAAGCACCGGGTTCATCAGTTCGATCGACATTAAGACTGCATTTTGGCAGGTACCTCTGAGTGAGTCATCCCGCGAATACACAGCCTTCACAGTACCAGGCAGAGAACTGTTTCAGTTCCGCCGAATGCCTTTCGGTTTATCCAATGCGCCAGCGACTTGGCAACGCATAGTCGACACCATTTTGGAGCCCGATTACCCCATCTCTAATGATCTTCCTGCTACGAAGGTGAAAAGTAGCCAAAGTACCGATTTTCAACTGTTTATAGCTGTGAAACTACTAACTCTAGAGGTATAACACTATACATAAAATATGCTTAGAATTTTACTAGGAATCGAAATATAAATTCATATATAGGATGTTCCACTGAAAAAAAAATAACTTTGTTTTTCCCTGTATACTGATCATTTTTCCAATATTTTTTATACGCAGAAAAAAGTATTATAGGGGATCACCCAGTACAGGGTGGCTCGAATTCGTGTCTATGTTTGGGGAACTCGAAAACCGTAAGAGATACATTGTCGGTCAAACTAAGGCAAAATAGAAGGCACAAAAACTAAAAAATTCAAATTTTTTAAAAATATATTGCCCCGCTCATTGTCCTCTATTTTTATTTATTTAGTTTTACTTTAGATTAGAAGAAACTGAGAGTGAATAAATTTAAAACAAGTTTAAAATTAAGTTATGAAAATTTGCAATTAATAATGCGTAGGTGAGAATGAGCTGTCTTCGAAGCGTGCAAATTAGGCTTTAGCTAAAATGCCAGTGAGTGGGGGAGAAGATTTATTTATTTACAAAGGCGCCACCAACTTGTAGACGACACAAGTCAGAAAATCCTAAGTTGTATTATTGAATTTACTTTGTCGTAGACTTCGCAACAGAATTGGAATTCACGTTCCTGAGACTTATCTATTAGATATTTACTTTTAGTTGAGGCAAGCACATATGTGGCCCCCCTTTTCCATTTTCGTAGGATAACAAGACAAAGATATTGCCAAAAAAAATTGGTCAAAACTCTACGATGAGACATGGATACAAATTGCTGGATTTAACCCGAAAGTAATTGGAGAAATATTACTATAATATGTACTATAACAAGGGTAATGATATCATTCCTATGTAAGCCGTATTTTGAAAATTTAATTAATATCTATCGTTATACTTTCGGAAGGCCAGGTTTCTGTAAATATAATGCAGTCAAAGTTTGATGCTCGGATAGCCAATGACACGTTCCGTTTACAGTTGATGCTATGCGTTTGACTCTGAGATAGAGGGCTGACTCAGAAACAATTTACGCTGGATGCGGTTGAGAAGTCTCTCCATGAATCCTTGTAATTGTTGAATGTTTCAAAAGAATGGTTATGAATAAAGTTAAGTTAATAAGCTCTACTTTTCCATTGTCATAATCAAGACGTTGCCGCATAGTGAATGTGAGTGGCAGAAAATGCACACTCATGCCAAACTCTTGTATTTTAGCACTGTTGATCAGCAGGTCTATATATCTCCACGTGCCTTCTTAAATGTTTCTGTTTTGTTTTGTACGCACATTCCAAACAATGAAACCACTGGATTTGATCAGTAGGCTTATGAATTATGGCATGAGACTGTAAATAATTTTTGCGAGTTGCCTTATAGGGACACTCTGGACATTTAAGCCAAACTCTTTTGTCATTGCGCATTTAGGTGCCTAACAATATGCCGTTTAGAAAGTTTTAAAATTCCGAGTATTTCCGGAGATATACGGAAAAAAACCGAAATTTTGAAAAATCGTTTTATTTTTTTCCTGGGCTTATTTAAAAACGGATTTCAAATCTAATTGCACTTTTGCATTGCCACTTTTTCCGCTCTATCCAATGATGATATCCAGTTTGAAATCCGAGGTTTCGTCTTCAAGGGATCATCATCAACTTTCTTTTTTTAAATATGAACTTAATTTTTTTTTATCGTTTTTCAGATGGAATTGGCGTTATTAATATGATTATGTGTTTTTATTTTGTTTATTTCTATTTTAATTTTTTTTTAATTTTTATTATTATTTTTTTAATTATATATTTTGCTTTGGCGTAATTTTAAATTATTTAAGGTAGGTACTTTTGAAAACTCTCGCTTAGTTCGCTGGAGATTAAAACTATAGGAGTATAATTACGACATAGTCTATAAAAAGGGTACAGGAAACACCAACGCGGACGCGTTATCGCGAGTAGAAATATTTTAGACGATAAAAAAGCATATTTTAAATTAAACCAACCGTCAAAAGTATTATTTTTAATTATTATATTCGCAGTGCATTTGGATCCATAGCACAGCTTATTTTTAATGGACGATTGAATTTAAAATGAATTTTCGCTTCAAAATCCACGACAAATTCGTCCGAAGCCACTGCTATCGTCCTAAACAAGTCCGAATTTTCGGATTTTTATACAATTTTGCAATTTAAAATCGTTTTTAAACGGAATATGGCCCTCTTATAAAATTTGCAAAATTTGGTTTTTGACTTTCCCAAATCAAAGAATGTCGGCCCAAGATGACTACGTCAATATGAAATAAGCTGTGTCCATATGTTGATGTTATTTCTGGTGGCATTAGATTTTCGTGTCGATTTTGTGCAGTGAATTAATCCACTACGAAGCTGCCAGTAAGTATTATTAAAGAATCCTAACTAATATTAGGTTTATTCTAGCAGCGATTTCAAACGGTACAAGCCATCCGGAGTTTGCGCATAGCAATATAACCGACACATTTCGCTATGCGCAAACTCCGGATCAGTGTTGCCAACCGTACATAATAAAATGTCTCAAGCGCAGGCTCAAAATGTCCCATATTTTCTTTCAAAAATCCCGCCAATTTTAAAGTAGGTTTTTACCCTTTTAATAAAACAAACACACTATATAAACAAGTCTTTTTATTAAAACTTAAAATAAAAAATATATAAAAAACAAGAACACATTGAAATAAACATATTAAAATACAAACATTAAAACTAAAAAAGTATAGGTATACAAACAAAACAATAACATGACCAATGATCGTGGCTATACGATACGACCGACGTAGCCGCGGGCCGTAACCACAGTTTATACCGTCACCGAATCAGTTATACAACTCTGAGCCGGCACCTTTGATGTTAGTGAAGCCAAATTCTATTTTTTCATGGATTCTCATATTTCGAGCATGCGCATTATTAGTTGGAAACGTCAGAATTATACGGCCAGCTGGGCCGTGGACAGAGTCGAACTAGGATCTAATCATAGGCATATGGATTTAATACACAAATTTCGCGAATGCAGTCCACAAAAAGCACTACAAACCTCGAACAAACAAGATGGTAGTTTTCGCTTTTCGGTTCCTTTACAATCATCATACTTTTCCTGTCGCCGCGCAGAAAATCAATAATCGAGATCTCATATGAATACAAGTACAATACAAGGCTGTTGCGTGCCTCGTTTTACGGTCGATTCTCGCCAACACTATCTCTATCTCTTTCTCCTTACAGGCGGTATCTTATTGAAACGAGACATACATATATGCCGAACTGATGTTTTATTTATAAAGGCAGCGTTCACTCATTGAGCGCAGGCGCAAGATAAGAACTCCCAGCTATCCTATTGGTTGAAGCGCTTGGCTTCAAAATACGTGGAGAGTTGTTTAACTGATTCGGTGCCGTAGCCCGGGAAGAACCATATTCGATGTATTTAATTGTTCGTTAATAAATCAAGGTCCCCGCCATCTGGTGGTTATAAAGAAAATCAATGGTTGATTCTCCTTATAACCACAAGATGGCGGGGACTAGGAATTAATAAAATAGTTAAAATTGGTGTCAAATTACAAGAGAAAAAAATCCCTCGTAAAGACGTGAATATCCCGTTGTCTCTGGGAGTCCTGAAAAATCCCTCGAATCGGGATGTATCCCTCAGGTTGGCAACACTGCTCCGGATGGCTTTGTACCGTTTGAAATCGCTGATAGAACAAACCTATTATAAATGCGAATGTGTTTGTTTTTATTCTATGATCAAGCTAAAATGTACAGGTAACGGCCATAGTACGTGGAAAATACCAGTTCTCGTCCGATCACTGAAGTTAAGCAAAGTCGGGCGTGGTTAGTAGTTGGATGGGTGACCGCCTGGGAACACAACGTGCTGTTGTCATTTTTTTACAACCGATGTCGTTATAGGATATGTTTACACATCAGTCTCGAGTACTAGCAGACTCGCTCAATATTATTTTTTCATTATTTTATTCAGATATAGCGCACCCAGACCCTCCTCCTTCCGAGCATAATTTCCAATTATTCCTCCTGTAGAGGTGTTTTCATCCCCTCACCTCTTCAAGGGTTGATTCTAGATTTTTTCGTTATTTTGTTCAAATTCAGGGCAACCGAAAACTCTCGAAGTGCAACTTTCAACAACCTAACAAAATCTGCACGGGGTTCCACTCCTTTTGTTGTGTCGGTACGGACCTGTCTACCTAGCCAGCCCGCCCCGAATGCACGAGTCCGCACGAAGAGGCGCGAACCATAGACCAGCGCGAACTGCATGAATTTCAGAATTTCGCCGCCAGCCGCCAGTTATGATACAAAGAACTTTGTATCATGGCCGCCAGTCGAGCTATGCACCTGTTGCTATATAGGTAGACTTTTACTACATCGGCTCATACCTATTACCTACACGCATGATACAGTTATTCTTTGTATCATGACCTACACGTTATTTTGTAATAAGAATATAAGAAATTTTCATATATAATATCACAAGAGGAAGGCGCATCAGCGAATACTTTTTGAATATCTCCCCACAGACTGCTCGCTGCTGCAGGTAGAGTATTTTTTACCGTGCTGCGGCTTTTGCGTTTGATGCAAAAACATCAAACGATTTTTGCTGAGTGGGTCTACTCGATATTATTTTTACTCTGCTACAACTGCCCATACCAAATAGTTCCTTGATAAAGGATTATATTATATATAATGCTAAAGCAGTGTTTAATCATCTTCCACTCAGCATAAGGCAACTGGGATCAGTTGAAAGGCTGAGATCAGAGGCCCGATTGCTGTTATTGTCTAAGGGGTACTATACATTGTCTGAGTACTATGAAGATCGTTTATAGGCTCGTTATACATAATTGTTTTACTGTGTCGGGTATTGTATATTCATTTGCTTTTTGCTTGTATTACCAATAATTAGTCATGTAAATTATATATTCTATTTGTTTATGCGTGTGTGCGCGCGCGCGAGTGTGTGCATGTTCTTGAATGTCGATTTTGGCGACTGTTGGATTGTCTGTTAGTTTATTTATTTTTATGATTTGACATTATTTATTGTATTCTTTTTAACTTATTGCTTGGTTCAGTGTTGGTCCATTCGACAAAGCACTGTTTTTTCAGTCTGTTTGTTTTTTCTTGCGCCTAATTGCTATCAAGGGCATATATAAGGGGGGGCGAATTTAACATAAATAATGTATAAACTAACAAAACTTAAATTCCGAGCACATTACAAATTATGGGAAAATAAAATTCGAATTTGCCCCCCCCCCTGGAAAAATTTATATATACGCCCTAGATTGCTATTTATTTAAGTACTACCACGGTATTCACAGCACTGAGAGTCCTATTTCTATGGTCACAACTCACAACCATAGCTAAATATTAAGGGGAAAGGGGGTCACAAGCCTTGTTTATCGTTCTTGCTTTAAAGTCACTGTCATAGATAAATATTAAGGGGGAACACTGAACAACTGTTCTGTACACCACAGTATGTACAGTACAAGCGTTTCGCGCTCCTACTAAATTTTCTATTCGAAAGCCGTGCATGCGCAATGGAGAAACAAGAATAGGTATTATTATGGATTATGGCTTTGCATGGCCCTCCGCTCACTACGGGAGCGCAACTAACCAAAACTAACCCGAGGCTTACCCAAAATTAAGAAAAAAAAACTAAGAAAAAACATCTTTAAAAAAAAGTAAACAAAACATCTGTCGCGACCGACGGGAATCGAACCCGTAGCGCAGAAATGACAAGCAGAACGTTTAACTACTACACCACCGAGGCGTTGAAGGAATTTCGCTAGACCGTAAAGACCAAGGAATAAAGACATGGATAGAAGCGCTAGACGCTTGTCAGTAAATATAAAGGCACTGCACACCACAGTACAAGAAAACATGGTATGATATTGCGCGTCGGCGGGTGACCCCAATGAGAAGCATCGCTGCTAGCTGCCCCCGAAACGTGTCGTGACTCGTTACTTTTTGCAGAGCTTTTCAACGGCAATTACATAAAATCGATATTCGTGCATTGGTCATATCGAACATCGATTGCAAACATCGCTGTTTCTTTTCCTATGGATCGTTTTTTTTTTAATACCGATACATCGTTGTCATCCCTAGTTCTATACGCAAAAAAAACTTGATGAGTAGAGACGTAGAGACAGACTTCCGGTTTGTCCTCGGTCGAGTGAACACGTCCCGTAGCGGCTCTTTGGTTCCCATTGGCACAGGCCATTGGGATTACACGTGGTAAACGTTTAGTCATCGTTTTATCTCCCCGAGGAAGAATCGGGTGTCCTAGCCAGAAAAAAAACCATTCACGCCGGTACTCAGGCCCTGGGGCACTGGATGTCCCCGTGGGAAAATATTTGTTTGTGCCCTGATCAGGATTTTAGCCGCCATCTTAGATGTGCAAGTTTTAATATTTAGATAAAGTTTTTTGTGAAAGTTCTGAATCTCCAGGGGTACATACCCGCCATACTGGAGATTCTATCGTTACGGCCACCGTCCAACAAGGGTGTAAAAGCCCGGACGTGGGGTCGTGCTGGAGTACGACACTTCTAATTTTTAAGACAGACAGACAGATAGACAATCACTTCCAATTCGTGTTCGGTCGAGTGTACACGTGTCGTGTATCGGCCATTTTGTCTTCAGCTTCATATACATATAGGTATGACCAGTTTGGAGATAACATGGTGGGCGTTCGGGGATAGTTTTGACTCACTGAGGAAAAATCGGACGTCCTAGCCAGAAAAAATCCCATTCACGCCGGTACTCTGGCCGGGGAAGGGGGGGGGGGCCGGATGCTCCCGTGGGATCATTTTTGTCTGTGTCTGTAAAAATTCAAACGCTTGGGATTTAAAAAATCGGTGGTCGTGACATGGTTGAGAACCAGACAAGGTCGCGGTCGCCCCCTGAATGAGCTGGCAAATTGCACATGTGCAGCAGGAGCCATTTGCCTTTCATCGTTAAAACAAAAGTGCAATATTAAAAAGAAAGAAGAAGACCGGCAGACAAACTTGAGTAAAAGTAACCACTAAACAGTGTTGTTCTTCATTTACAATTGTAACAATTCTATTACATTTCCAGAAAATCTATTACCTTATTACATGCCATGTAATCTATTACATTTTTATTTAATGCGAGGAAACGAACAAAACAAAGGAAAAAAGAAAATATATAATCAAACAACACAAATTAACAAATACAATGATCAATGACCGACTTTATACAAGACAGTGGCGACAATCGATGTATCGATTTTTATTGGCCGGGCTAGTTTTGCCTCTTCATGGCGGACGAGGCAAATTTTTCATTGTTTACCTCTTGTTAACGTGTTCTTTCGTACCATGGTTGTCCCTTTTTGCCTTATAAGAACGTAATTATTGGTGTAACTTTAGTTTATAGTGTGGTTAAAAACGTTTAAGGAGTTTCATAACAACATAAAACTTTAGTGTCTGTGTCTGTGTGTGAAAGAGTAAAGGAAGGCCCTTCGTTATGTGTCTATACCCAAAAACATTAATTTTTCTTGGCTTAATCTTAATTAAAGTGACATGAATTCATTATACAATATTGCGGAATTTTTAATGCAAAGTATTAAACGAGCATCAAAAACTTGAGATATTTGTTTACGTAGTGTTTAGTTAGTTATTTATTTATTTTTATTTATATCCCAATTGTAATAGGTCAAAATTTAGACGTAAAAAATGTTTTGTTGAAAAAATGATCAGTTTAGATTTAGATATTCCTAATTCTCATAAACTTAGACTGAAAATGTATTCAAGGAAAAGAAAGAATATTGATAAGCTTGCAAGTAAAACTGTTGCTGTTATACTTTATAATAAACTTACAGTTGTAAGCCCCTCTATATTAACATAATGTGTTATGATAAGTGTAATAAATAATAAATTGGTTAATGTGAATAATTATTGGTCTAAAACCTAACTATTTTGTGATTTTAATATCATATTTTATAGGTAGATGTCTGGAAAATAATTAATTTGAGAGAAAATATCTGAATATCCTATGCTAGTAATACAAACCCGCCATAAATTTTGCCTCCTAATGGCGGAAGAGCGGAGCTAAATTGCTGCTTGTCTCCACTGTCTTGTATAAAGCATATATTTAGGAGTATTAAATATGGTATAAAGTCACTGTACTAACCTTAGATTCCTTGTCTAAGGTAAATAAAGAAGAGAATTCAAAGGTACTAACAAATAATAGCTGGCGACATCTATGGCCCAACTACGACCATAGAGTATAGAGGGACAAAACTTGAAATTTCTATTACAGTTAACTGAACATCCATTACGATTTACAGATACATCTAGTACATTTTCCTAGAAAACTATTACAATTTTTTGTACATTCTAGTACAATTATAACTTGGTCGAGGACGACACTGACACTAAACACTAGCAGTACTAGCACTCTGCACTACAGAATTGTTTGGTAAGCTGTGACAGAACTCTGAACACTATTTAGGGATGCAACGATACTAAGAAGTATCGATACTTTATACTTTTGAGTATTTTGTAGGAATGGTATCGATTGTACTCGATACTTTGAAAATAAGTATCGATACTATTAGGTATCGAGAACGAGTACACTTGCGTCTAGGGACACCAGTACTTTCTCCCTTATTCGAACATTCCAACCCGGTGTTGTTATTGAATATCGTACTGGTGCTTCCCGATTGGATTAAAGTACAAATATTACCGGTAAATAACTGTTTGTGTGAATCGTTGTTGAAAAAGGTGTAATACCGGATTGTCGTACTGAATTTTTAAATTTTTTTCTCTAATTTTTTGTATGCCTTGGGTTAGTTTTAATTAGGTCCTGTTCCTTGAGCCCCCGTAGCGAGCGAAGGGCCATGCGTGAAGTGAAATATAAACGAAAATAAATTTAGATTAAAAACCGTATTATAGTGGATATACAGAAGCTTGTAGGTGTTTCCGCGAACATACTCCATATCTAACCTCAAAATTACAGAACGCGGCAAACACATGCAGGACACCGGGTTGGAGTGTTCGAATGATGGAACGGTGTCCCTAGACGCAAGTGTACCATTACACATGTTGCA
>MU187146.1:10932-53139 GCA_016904865.1 Pissodes strobi
ATAATAATAATAATAATAATAATAATAATAATAATAATAATAATAATGTTTTATTGTCAAACAATTTCACAATTTGTAGACAAAATTTGAGCTAGAGTATAACAACACAAATAGAAACATACAATGTAAAGGAAAAGAAAAACCAAACTATACAAAACCTTATACAAGTGTGCAATTGTACAAACTAGGCTAAAGACTACCCGACACATGATACATGTTACTAATACACTTTATACATCTTCATTGAGTTAACGGAGTTGAATGCATCTTTATGGGACTGATCTAATGAGAAAGTTAATTCCCATTTTTTTTAAAATGATTAACTATCATCATTCAGCTTAGTGCTCCGTAAATATCATTTTTTTAATGATCAATTTGTCATAATTCTTCTTAAAGTACTCAGTAAATATGTCGAAATTAAATTGAAATGTGGAAACCAAATTCAAGTTTTAATATCACTGGATTGGGTTGACGAAATTTAATGCATCTTTATGGGACTGTTTTAATGAAAATGTTAAGGCTGAGATATACAGGATGCTTGTTATCTTTCATATTAATTGAAATTTTGGGACCAAATTTAACTCTATAATTCTGGATTAGGGCAGTGGATTCGAATGCGGTTTTATTCTCTAAAAAGTTATAAATATTTACGGAGTTAGCGCAGTACGTACATACTATATTATTGATTTTGAGAGTTTGAAAAATATGAAATAAAAATCTAGGCCTCTATTTAATTTGTTGTTAGTAAAAAGACAAAAGTAATTCCAGTTGAATGATTCAAAAATGACCATTTCCTCGAAAGAGTATTTCGCGTCTCTGCTAATCTATCGGAGATATAAATAATACATTTAGCACAAAAACATTGAATTTGGTACAAACACTACTTAATTTTAATTGCGGCCTTGTTTAACGCGAATATAGGTCCCAATTAATTAGTAATAAATCGTATACGTCTGGCCAGACGTTACATAATTTTTAAGATAATTTCAAGGGTTGGGAAATTTTATTTTTGTCCAAACGATAAATATCTAGTATCGGCTGGAACACTACAATAAATAAATTATTGCCGAAATCCAGCAAATATTATTTATTTATAGAATGTGTTTTGCTGCAAATTGCCACATAATGCGTAAAGCTATAAAGTTTATCATATTTAGGATTGTTTGAAAAATGCATATAGTACTCTCTCTCTGAATAAGTCAGTCAATCCAGGGCTTACGGGATTCCATATTATTTTGTGGCATTTCATAACGCCAGGAATCTTGGGATTAAAAAAGTAAATGGCCGAATTATGAACCCCGATGAGAAATTTTTGAAGTTTAAATAAAGTTGTCCTTTTAGGCGAACAAAGCTCTTGAAACCGTATAGATTTGTTTAACTCTGATAGAGGTTTATAAATAATAGCCTATACGTTTGGAAGGCGAAGTAATAAAAGAGATAAGGAGGCCACCCGATGGGTACTAACTCCAGTAATTTCATTATATACCGTATCGTAGTTATAAGCTTAGTTTATTTTTTCACGTAACACGTCGCGTCGTCGTGGCGTGCATCAATTCAGAATAACAAAACTTCCAAAATTAAGAGCTTTAAGCTTAAATAAAAATATTGGGAATTTGTTGAATTATATTAGAAGTGATGCAAAACCTCAATTTCCATAAACTATGCGGAACCGAGACTCGTACTATCGCCTGAAGTTAATTTGCATAACTTTAGAGGGTCTATTACTTTGCCTGTGGCCTGAAATTGCGAATTAATTTAAATTTTTAATTTTAAACTCGTAAGGCTTCGTTTGAAATTGAAATTAAAATTTTATTTCTAATTTTAGCCTCTTACTAGGAGAATTTTGCTCAATTTCAACTGTGAGAGCTGTGAATTAAGCTCAAATCACACTTTCAACTCAAAACCGAGAATCTGAATTGCAATTCTAAACTTCAAATTTAGGTTTAGTTTGTATTATTAAGTTTGGAATTTAAGCGTTTTGCTTAAAACATGAAATTAAGCCCAAATCTGTCTTATATTTTCGAAATATGGCAGCTCGACATTAAATTTCAAATTAATTCGCAAATTTGTACTAAGTTTGTGCTAAGTTTGAAATTAAAATTAAAATTTAATTTCTAATTTTAACCTCTCTTACTTATGGAATTTTGCTCAATTTCGACTGTGAAAGCTCTCAATTAAGCTCAAATCAGAATTTCAAACCCTGAATTGCAATTCTCAAGTTCAAATTTAGGTTTAGTCTGTATTATTAAGTTTGGAATTTAAGGGCGTTGTTTAAAACATGAAATTAAGCCCAAATCTTACTCATAAATTAAATATGGCAGCTCGACATTAAATTTCAAATTAATTCTTAAGTTTATCAAGATTTTCAAGTGCGGACTTTAGGAACATAATCTTTAGCCTAAAATTGCGAATTAATTTAAAATTTGAACTTTAAACTCGTAAGGCTAAGTCTGAAATTTAAATTAAAATTTAATTTCTAATATTAATCTCTTACCAAGATAATATTGCTCAATTTCGACTGTGAAAGCTCTGAATCAAGCTCAAGTCATTATTTAGTTTGTATTATTAAGTTTAGAATTTAAAGGTTTTGCTTAAAACATGAAATTAAGCCCAACTCTGACTTTTAAATTCGAAATATGGCAGCTCGACATTAAATTCCAAAGTAATTCTCAAATTTATCAAGACTTTCAAACGCGGACTTTGAGAGCATAATCTTTAGCCTGAAACTACGAATTAATTTAAATTTTGAATTTTATTCTCGTAATGCTAAGGTTCAAACTAAAATTAAAATTTAATTTCTAATTTTAACCTTTTACTAGGAAAATTTTGGTCAATTTGGACTATGAAAGCTCTGAATTTAGCTCAAATTACACTTTCAAACTCAAAACCGAGAACCTGAATTGCAATTCTAAAGTTCAAATATAGGTTTAGTTCGTATTATTAAGTTAGGAATTTAAGGGTTTCGCTTAAAACATGAAATTAAGCCCAAATCTGACTCATAAATTCGAAATATGGCAGCTCGAGACAATATTTCAAATTAATTCTCAAACTTATCAAGATTTTCAAACGCGGACTTAGGGAGCATAATCCCGGAAACTATAAAAGATGTGACGTATCGGTTTTTCAAAAATTTCAAACTCTAAGAGTTAGCTCATTTTAATCGACTAAAAAATAAGCGTTATACCTGATTTGGTTAATAACAAATCTATTTTTTAAAATGGTGATTTCTCAGAAACCTTTCCCGCAAAAGAAAATTCCACCGAGTTTCTGGCAAAATGTACAGGGGCGACGAATAATGTAAACATGCGCAACATGCAAAGAGCTCTGAATTAAGCACAAATTACACTCTCAAAATTGAAGCCGAACTACTTATAAAGTTTAAAATAAAGCTTAATTTTGATTTAAGTTTGAAATTAAAGGGTTCTGCTTAAAACATGAAACTAAGCCCAAATCTGACTTCTAAGCTCGAAAATTTTTTGCAAATTTCGGTTGTGAAATATCAAATGCACAATTTCAAATTCGAATCTCATAAATAAGGTTATAATTATAACATTCAATGGCGGAATTAACGAGGGTAATTTTTAGTTAGAAACTCAGCATTTAATTACATTTTTAACTTTAAAATTCTAAGTTTTAATTTGAAATTAAAAATTAAAATTAACATATCATATGAAACTCTTTTTAAAGGAATTTTGTTTAATTTCAACTGTGAAAGCTCTGAATTAAGCTCAAATCACACCCTCAAATTTGACAGTAAAAAACTTTTCTAATATTCAAAATTAGGTTTAGTTCTTATTTTTAAGTGTGGGTTAAACTTGGTTGAAATTAATAGACAAGCTTGACTTTGAATTTTAAATTAATTCTCAATTTTAATTATAATTTTCAACGACACACAATTATTAGCTTTAGATTCAGAATTAAATTAAATATTTAATTTCAAACCCATAAATCTCAGCTTGAAGTTAAAAATTTTATTTAATTCAATTTAAACTGTTATTAAAAAAATTTTGCTTCATTTCATCTGTAGAACATTCACTCTGAGCTAAGTTCAAAATTCAAATTTCAAACTAATTCCTAATTAAGCTTAGTTCTGATTTTCAAATTTGGAATTAGGGGATCTGCTTAAAGCATGAAATTAATACCAAATTTGAGTTCTAAACTCTAGATAAAGGAGTTCAACTTTGAGTTTGAAATCAATTCCCTAGACTTTTAAAGAGAACTTAAGGAAAATAATTCTTGAGAGTTAAATTTAATTTGTACTTCGTAACTTTGAATTGAGAAATACTGAGGCTTTAAAATTCATAATTAGTTCTGTATTTCAGATTCGGAACTAAGCAGAACCTCGTACTTATAACGTGGAATTAATCTCAGATCTTTTTTCTAATTCGAAATTATGAGGCAATGAGTTTAACACTCAGAATTAAGTTTAATTCTGACTTAGAATCTCAGAAATAAACTTAATTTCTAATGTTGACTTTTGAAGTAGAATTAAGCTTAATTAAATCTTAAACCAAGAATTTTAGATGTGCTTGCTTAATTCTAATTGCCAAATTCGCCATTTAGAAGCTTTGCTTAATTATGGAAAACTTATTTCTAATTTTCGACACGGAATCAAGCGCTTAATTATTAAGACACTTAAATACGACTTGGCAGGGCGAAGTCAGGCTTAAATTTGACTTTTAAGCTTGAAACTAGGAATGTTGATTGAAACCTCACTTAATTGATGTTTTGAAGCTCGAAATATATTTTTTTGTATTATACTGAATTAGTATATCCATCATTTCACATGACAAAACAAATTTTTTTCTATTAAATTATTTAGACGTAGACAAATGTTTAATCGATAAACTATGTCACCAAAATACTTTAATTTATCATCGAACAATTTCTCCTTACGTGCGTATTTTCCAATAATGAACCAGAACGAGGTGCCCACATGATCATTAGGAACAACCCATAATTACGCTCTACAACCTTCTCAAATAATTGCCGATAAACATAGCCATTAATTATTTTGTAATAACTAGAACAGGTCAATTTAATTTTCATCTGTGTGCGTTTACGATTTTACGTTCAGAAAGTCACGTATAACCGCATCTTGACTGTTGAGAGTCTTGATACTATGAAATGGGACTGATGATTTTAGTCGGAGTAAGAACAAGTCATTTAGCACCACTTTCTTCGGACGTTGTGCAATGTTTAACGCAGTTACATCACATTAACAATGAGTATGTACATGTTTAATATATTATAAAGATGAATCGTGTCGTTTACTTAGGTAGGTAAGATACTACTCAATGTGGGCGAAGTAGCGTCCACTGCATATTATGGGTACTGCTGGGACGGGTAGCCCGCAGTCCTATACACTTCAGCTTGAGAAAATCCGCTGCTTTCAAGTCTCTGAAAATTGCTTGTTGAGAGATGTAAGAGGCGAATATAGTGTGTTTAATTACGGGCGCATTACCCTTATTCGTAGGGAATATTGGAAATGCAGTGTCAGGAAACACAATGAATATTTGAAATTCAGCTGCAGGAAACACGAAATTCTGATAATGTGACATCAAAGTTGAATTTCCTCCAAGCTCGAATGCAGGTGCAGTGCGTACCAAAGTACCGAAAGTGATATCTCCAAGAGCCAGAAGATCCAAAGCTTCGTCTGCGAAGAGAGGACAAACAGTGATAACAATTTGTTGGATGTCTGCCAGTGAAAATTATGCGCCCCCGCCCTAAAATTCCCTTGTAAAGGCCCAGAGCAGAACTTACGGATAATCGTGTTCCCGAGTCTGTTATACTTGCTTCCGAATCTGGCTACGTTAGTACTGAAATCTTTGTATCATGGTTGAGTCATTTCCAAAAATTTGTCCCATTTTATCAATACTTGACATTTCTCTTCAAGCGATTTCTGATGTGGAAGATAATCACATTCATCTTCTGAGTCTAACACTTCATTCGAACCATAAAATGCAGCTCCTTCATCGGAGCTCTTTTAAGGTTTTCAAAGATTTTTATGAGCAATGGTTAAATGCATATCCAGGAAGAGTTATTATCCAATATAAAGTGACAGGACTTTTTCCCAAAGGCTATGAAAAATGTGCTTCTATTGAAAATAGTGCAATTTGTCCATTCGATAGACATAAGTTTGAGGATGAAGATTTCTTACCACCTAGTATTAGCGAACAACCAGATACAGCCTGAGGCTATTAGGACTAAAAATCCTATGCTAACACCTGTTCAACCAATCGTAGACTTCGGATTTATGTTCAACAGCACCAGGCCCCATCAATGATTCTTCATCCTCTGATGAAGATAATGAACCACTCTTTAATTTGAATCAAAAAGGACCTTTAAACATTCAAAAGCACCTTCTCCCACTTGATATTGTGCCTTACCCATAATCAAACATTGAACTTCTACCCCAAGCAAACAATGAAGAATTAGAAGAAATGTTTTATCTAATGAGACAAATAAAAAAAGAGTAAACTGCAAAACAAACTGGCTGCCCAAACTGCCAAAATATATTGCCCAAGATGCGAGTGTGTGACCTTTCTTATTAGATATAGAGACCATATTTTTTTCGTTTCATTAATAACTTGTCCGTAAATCAAAAATTTCAGTTGACATAATGTTGTTTCTTTATTTATTTGTTGGTAAACGAAAAACAACAGCAAACTTTTGCAAGGATTTTGCTCCTTATCTTTTAGACTTCGGCCCCATTATTGGGGGGATGGATGGAGAAGTCGATGCTTGCTTATGCCGACCAGCGACCATGTACGATTTACAGGTTCCTAGAACAACTAGGAATATAGACGAACAACTGAAGATGGCGTTAATTCGAAACGTCCTAAAATAAAATGTCGGTATTACATTCCATATATTCGAAGGATAAAGTCAGATCGATCGAGGTGCTTCGAAAAATTGTAAAACACTTTTCATTCATTTATTATGAAGAACTGTCAATATATCAGATTGAACAGGTAACATGTTCGTATTTTATTGTCTTAGTCCGGTTAACTTGTGCATGGCGAATAAAAAATATGTGTTACAAACACAAATATATTCATTGACATTGTGGTTGCAAATAACATGAAAAAATAAGCTAAAATGAAAATAAAATATGATTAAGACCAAATTAACACCTAACGAAAACACAAACAAATAAAAAAGACGCAATCAAATTACCGTACAGCCCGTCATCAGGATGGTCATGGTTTTAAAAAATGCAAGCAAATGACAAACAACAAATAAAGGTGTAAACAGCAATTGAGGTAAATAAAACAGTTTAACAAAAATTAGCAGAAAATAATACAAGGACAATCTCGGTCGCATATACAGTATCAGCTGCAGCACCCGGACTAGCTTCTCGCCGTAGAGCGACTGTAATAAATGTACAGGGTGGCCCGTTTATTATGAGATGGCATCTTATCTCAAAATCTATGGGGTGTACCAAAAAAAAGATTTTTACAAAACTTGTTTGGATTTACTTAAACTTTTAAAATATTATATTTTTATATATACAGGCTGTTCGTATTTTCGTGGACAAGTATCAACTTCCTTATTTTAAATATAATACCCTGTATATTAAGGCATGTTTAAATTCCTCAGAAAAATCTAGATATATTTTATATATAATATCCTATACCTAGTCTAAGTTTTTGACATATTTTGAATTTAAATTATGATTTAAATTGGTAGAAAGAAAAAGGCAACCCACTTTTCTTGTTGCGAACTGAAAGAACATCCCAACTTAACACTAATGAGACTTTAGGAAAATTAACTATTTAAATATTGAAAGACGTATTCCTTTAATTTTCTCTAATAACATTGCCGAAATATTAAAAGCTTGGACATTTTTTGAGACTTTCTACATGTTTCAATTCACTCTCGATTTTCTTAGCTCGGACGGAAAATTGTTATATAACGTTTTTTTTACCGGAGATCACTAAGTTTTCGAATCTAAGACTGATTTCTTGAGCGCTTAAGGTAGATTTTTCAATCTGAAAATGAAAAAAATCACCAATTCAGCATTTTCGGTCTGTTCTTTAATTCACGTAAGTTTGGTTGCTCCAGATTACTCGGTTTTCCAGTAATAAAAGATTAAGTGGTGACGCGTCTTCGTGTCAAAACTCGAAATAGCAACAAGCTGTAATTCATTTAGCTCACCTTGTATAAAAGGCATCATCATTTCCAAAGTGTCTTATAAAACAAATTTAATACAGTTATGAAATCTGCTTTTCTAAAAAAATACTATTCGAGAAAAACCCGTCATTTTTTGACCTAGAAATTGATGTTATTACGTTTTTTCCCCTCTGAATTCCCTATTGAACCACCATCCGTCTCGGTTTTTTTCGATAGTCGCGATTTTAGTGATATAAGGGACCTAGAAGACAAAGATCCAGAAGAACTTGATGCTGTTTAGGGGAACGACGATAGCATTACCGACAAAAATTGGATGTTAAATTATACAATGAGGAACTACAGAATGAAGGTATGGAGACATGATTGGAAGAAAAAGAAAGATATTTCTTCCAACAAATTGTCCTCTGAAAAAGCAACAAAACTTCTCAATGATGATGTTGGCCTCTCTACATCTTATGATGCAAATATCATTTAGCTGAGGCGATACAGGAAGTAAACATTCGAATAAGGAAAACTCTCTTTCTAATGCTTTACTTGGAAATGGTGAGCATAAGTAGAGTAATATATCGCGAAACGGGAAAAACTTCAGCAAAAAATGTAGTTTATATTAAACCTAGTCCAGATTGCTCAGCTAAAGACCCTTCTGGATACGTTTTCTTTATTTCTTAATGATGGAGCATACTGCCCAACGTACTGATTCATACAATTGAAAGAATACCTATTTTGGTACAAGACGCATCCACTTGCAAAAGAAGGTTTCACTTTCTTTTCAGATGATTTCAGTAATATATGACTTTTTTAATTATTAATAATTATATTTCATTAAGTTCCAAAAATATTAAGAAGGTTGTGATTGATTGATTTTTCTCCTTGTCGACTCTCTGCGGCTTTTAGGCTTGAGGAACCATGTCTCCATTTGAAAATGTTATGCAAAAAATAGATGATATTCACAGCCTCCATACCAGATTTTCTGATAATAGACAACAAACTTTATTCCATTCGATCAAGGAAACCTTCGAGCTGTATGCAGATCAGATCATAATTTATTAACAATGAAATTCAGGCTCCGCCTAAAAAGAATCTACCACCAACGTAACAGGATTAGCAGGACGGAAACAGTCAAACGGCAGTTTCAAAAAGAAATACAAAGCAAACTGGAGGCCGAAAAACAGGACATAATAAGGTAAAGCATTAAGATATACTATTAACATGACAGCAGGTCGCCTTCAACATACAGATAACCCCATAAATCGGCCAAACAAACCCTGGATCATACAAGCGACCAGAGAAAAATTAACAAACGAAAAGATATGAAAAGGAAGGGTACTTTACCGAAAGAAGACTGTGACCTTTACAAGAGACTAAGTAAAAAGATACACAGACAATGCAGACAAGATAAAAACAACTATATTAAAAAATATATGCAGGGATATAGAGGAACATCAACTGACCCATGACACCAGAGACTTGTGTAAAAAAGTAAGGGAAATAACACGCAGATTCAAACCAAAGACTTCCACAATTATTGAGGACAAGGACGGAAAGATCGTATGGGAAGATGAAAAAGTGATCGAACGATGGAGACAATAATGCGAGGAACTATACACCGAAGAAACCAATATAACAGTCGAACAACAGAAAGAAAATATACAATTTGAAATGGAGCCCAATATTCTTGGGTCTGAAATTGACGAAGCCATAAAAAACCTAAAGCTAAATAAATCCTCAGGAACAGACGGAGTCACTGCTGAATTTATAAAAGCACTAGGAGGCCCGGGAATTAAAATCTTACCTTACATGATATATGTAATAAGATCTGGCAAAGTGGTCACTGGCCTAAATACTGGACAACTTCTGCATTTATTCATATTCACATAAAGGGATCTACCAAAAAATGTGAAAATTATCGAACGATAATAATCCTGCTTAAAATAATAGATAGACGGCTGCAGAACTACTTAGAGAGCCAGATCCCTCCAGAACAAGCAGGCTTCGTTAAGGGAAGAGGGATCAATTATTTAACATCCGCCAATTAATCGAGAAAGCCCGGGCGGGAGTTCAATACACCCACGCTCCTATGCTTCATAAATTACAAGAAGGCGTTCGATTGTATTCGATGGAGTAGTCTTTGGATTGTACTGAAATAAATGGGAGTCCCTTTTCATCTAATATCTCTGATCAGCAACCTATATGGAAATAACAACGCCATAGTTAGTCTCGACAACAAAACATCAAACATTTTCAAAGTACATAGGGGAGTGCGTCAAGGTTGTATCCTATCGCCGAGCCGAGACTGTTTAACGCTTACGGTGAATTCATAATGAGACGAACCCTAGAGAATTTTGAAGGAGGTGTATCAATCAATGGTAGAGAGATACATAATCTCAGGTACGCGGACGGCACTACTCTAATAACAAGAGATGAAGATGAGATGATTACACTTCTTGATTAGGTCGCAAATGAAAGGCGAGCTCTAGGTCTCGAAATAAATTTAGACAAGACCAAGCTAATGGTCATTGATAGGAGTAACACCATACAGTTAAGAAATCTGCAAAATAGAATTGAAGTAGTAGAGGAATTCATCTATTTAGGATCGGTAATAAACAGCAAGGAAGGGTGTGAAACAGAAATAAGATGACGAATAGTATTAGCGAGGACAGCAATGTCAAACTTATCCAAGATATGGAAAGACAGATGCATACCCATAAACACTAAAAGAGCCCTGGTAAACACCTTAGTGTTTTCGATATTCTCATATTTATGGTTCCGAATCCTGGACAATAAAGTCGAGCGACAGGCAACGAATAGATGCATTTGAAATGTGGTGCTGGCGGAGGATGCTTCGCATACCCTGGACTGCACACCGGGCCAATGTGTCAGTATTAAGCGAATTAGGAATTATCAATCGATTATCCAGCAGTTGCCGACGTTGCATTCTGGGCTACTTCGGACACATCACCAGACGAGATCAAGACAATCTGGAAATACTTATCGTGCAGGGCAAAGTGGAAGGTAAAAGGTCAAGAGGAAGATCTCCATCACGATGGATAGACCAAATTAAAGAAATTACAGGGCAAACCTTGCAGACAAATTAAAGAGTAGCCGAAGACCGACAGCAGTGGAGACAATCGACTCATCTATGTCACAACTCTTTTATAATAAAGATATGACTAAGAAGATATTCAATCTGTCATCTACTTTTATGGACAATGCCCCCACACCTCACATATCCTCCATAAAAAAGTAATCAAAATCCCATCTCCTTGTACACTAACCCAAACTAACCCAAACCAGCTTGCACACTATACCAAAGAAAAACTTGGAACTACTGACTTTAACTGATGTTTTCCAATGCTGAAGAATAAGTACTGTTCGCACTCCGATTTCAAGATTGGTGTGCAGAAAAAAGCAGCTTAAGGACATAAGTATGTAGATGTAGCCGCCGGGTATTGAAATAGTCACTGACAAATCATCTTTAACACCCTTAAAGGTATGCCCGGGGGGGAGCTGTGATGTCTGTTGGGCTTGGCTCTGACAGAGAAGCTTCGATTGCCTGTAGGTCTCTTGCGCTGTAGAATTTGGAGGTTGTTGTGGAGAAAAATGCGAAGAGGGATGGTGGGCTGGATATGGACTCTACCTATAGTGCGGCTGCCGCAAGATTTGGATGCGCCTAGTGAGCGTTATTTGCTGACTAGACTGAGGGACCCCTCCATATTAAAGGCTCTTCGGCTATTCCTTGCCAACCTTCCAGTGTGGTTTTGAAGGGCACACCACTAGAATCAGATTTATAGTTGCGTAAATTGTATTATCGCTTCCATGACGCCTACGGTATTGGTTCAGCGGAGGTTGAAGCGGATCAGGTCTTTCTTTTCATCGGAAAGACTTCAACACCTTCAGAAGGTTAGGGAGTCACATCAATTATTTTTCTACTGGCTCTTCGATTAGAAGGGGGAAATTTTTAGGTAGATTGACGCGAACAGTGGATCAAGCATCCTCTGAAAAATTGGATGATGGCAAGCTTAGTGTTTTTCTTATTAATATTCAGTTCTTAAGACACAAAACAGATGAATTATTTGTTTTATTAGAAGAGCTTAATTTTCCAGAAATCATTGCCATAACTGAACATTGGTTAAATGTTGATGAAATTGTGTTTGTCAAAAATTATACTACAGTAACTAGATTTAATAAAAGTAATTTATCTCATGGAAGTACTATGATAATGTCTACTAACAACGGTGATAAAGTATTTAAATAATTTTCCATCGGCTACCATAATGATTATGACCTCTATATTGTTTGTATTTACAGAACACCAGACGCTGACATGCATATATTCAGTCAAAGATTACTGAGCTTGCTTGAGTACCTGCCTTTAAAAAGCAAATTAATTTTGTGTGGCGACCTTAATTATTGACTTTTCCAGTATGTATGCTGCTCAAGAATATCTTCGGTCCATTTTCATCTCTTTTGGTATAATCTTGCATATTAACTCACGAACTAAAATGACTAAAACTAGTTCTAGTACTATAGATAGACTCTGTCGTGTCATCTTTTGATCCAGAATTCGTTCACTGTGTTGTCTTTAACTCGGGTTTCTCTGAGCATGAGGCAGTATTAACATAATTTTCGGTAAAATCAAGCACCTGTTTCTAGTACCAGGGCCAATAAGTGTCAATATTACATAAAAAATTATATATAGGTGACCGACTCAAGTTGGTGTAAAACAGTGGGAATGGTTCGCGAAAGTAAAAAAAAGTCTCATTTAAAAGTAATGTTTTCAACTACATCGTAACTGTAGTAATAACTATCGCGCTCAAGAATTAGGAAAATTTCATACATTTTGGCGAAAAATCGTTAAAATTTATACAGCATCCGAACAAAACATTATTCTTAATGAATAAATAAATAAATTTAATTCATTAGCCATTTTTTGGATCTAAACATAGCTGTGACGATCCAACAGATATATTTTGAAAATTCTACACAAAATTGCTTTTGGACCCGATTTTTATTGCTTTTTAAGCCAGTTCTACATAGCCGCTCGATCTCGTCCTTGACTAGTTTTTTTGTCGTATTTGAATTAGTTATTATCACGACCAACATTGTCGATAAAAGATAGTCAATTTTATACGAAATAATTTAAAACAGGTATTTTTTCGTTATTGCCATGCATATCGTCCATCATTTCAGATGATAATGAGGCTCCAAGGCTATCGGCGTCCTCTATTATTTTCTTGTTACCTACCTATTTGGTGTGGGTGCGCGATACAAAATTGCTATTATACATGGTGCGCTCAGCTGTTTCGAATAGCAAAAGATGGGTAAAATGTCTTGCCAGTTTCGTCCAGATATCAATACAGGGTGACGCAAATCCGCTTCTCACCATTAGGATCTCGGAAACTAAAAGGTGGAGTGTGCTAAATGGGGGCAAAGTTGCACATTTTAAGGGTCATTGATATGCCTTTGAGAAATTTAGAAAATTCCGCCTTAGCAGCTATTTTATTTTATTTTTTTCCTGACTTTATTTGAAGAGATAATATAACATAAATTTAACATTATTAGTGCCACTTTTTCTCCTTGCTAAGATGGCAGTATCAAATTTTAAAATCTGACAATTCGTGTCCGGGCCACCATCATCAACTTCATTTTTTCAAATATACAGACCTGGATATTTTATTTAATTTTTTTTTGTTCTACCAAAACCAACATTATCTCATATAGAAAAAATTTAGATTTGTTGATTTATTGATAAGTGTGATACATCGTTCTTTTTTTGGAGACCAATGGCTTTTAAAAAATTTAAAAAAAATCAGGCCCGTATTTCAAGAAATGAAGTTGATGATGGGAGCCCGGACACGTAACGTCAGGAGAAAAAGTGGCACTAATAATGTTAAATTTGTGTTATATTATCTCTTCAAATAAAGTCAGGAAAAAAATCACAACTGCATATCAATGACCCCTAAATTGCGCAACTTTGCCTCTATTTAACATGGTCTTATGGTTTCCGAGATCCTAATGGTGAGAAGCGAATTTGTTTCACCCTGTATAAATCTGTACTTCAGAATCTCAGTCATATATCGATTCTTTATCCTCTAAGAAACAAGGCAGCGGTAGTTTGTGACCTATCTAAGGCCTTTGACTGGATGAATCATTAAAGCTGCTACTAGTTACATCATATGTATGAAGTCAGAGAGTTCTCATTTAAGGTGCTTAAGCTAGTAGTGCAAACATTGATTCAAGAACTTATTCCAGCCTCTTTTTTCTTATCAAATACGCCGTTAAAATATGTTTTAAAACATCCCATTGAATACACCTACATTATTATGAGTGCCCATTGTATAGTAAAAAGTCGAAATCTTCAGTGTCCTAAACTCTCATCTGTAAACTACAGGAAACTACTAATTTCCAATTCGTCTCTGATATGTATATCTCGAAAATGTTTAAGATTAAAATATTGCTTTTTTACACAAGTTATGACGCATTTTATATAGATCATGTTTTTGAAATTTTTAACACTCAATCAATCAACCAAAAATGCTCGAGAGCCAATGAAATAGCCAAAACAGGCTCGTTGAAGTCTTTGTGGAATGGCCAGTTCATGTACTATTAAAACAGCAGTTACGAAATGGTTAACAACGGAGTCTCAAGCTCAAGTTAAGAAATTGTCGCAGCTGACTGACTAGGTCACAATGGAAACTCACTCAGAATGATGGTATTATTCTACAGTGGCAAGGAAAAGAACAAAAGAGCGTGCTCGGGAGTAGGCGTACTGGTACACAAAAGGTACGAAACACTTATTGACGACGTAAATTACATAGATGAAATCATAATGCAACTATCTATCAAAACAAAAGATACCACGTTAAACACCATAAGCGTGTACGCGCCGGATATAGGTAAACCAATGGCAGAGAGAGAACAATTTTTCGAAAAATAGAAGACACAATAAGCCGAATATCAAAAAATGAAAAACTACTAATGATGGGTGACCTTAACGCAAGAATTGGCAATACAGCAATCCCGGGGGTAATGCAGCGGTTCAACGAAAATGCTACTAATAACATGCACCCAACAGGAGCTTACCATTAACAACACGTACATTGACCACAAACCCCAGTATAAATACACATTTATCAACTCAAGAGGGCAGAAATGGATGATAGACCTCATTATAACCAATATGAATACACACCCTAAGGAGAAACTAGACGTAAGAGTATTAACATTAGCCAACGCAACAACAGAACATGGTTTGGTATTATGCAAATACCGTCAGAAAATTGACCTACGCAGACTTCAGTACACATATCAAAGTATAACGTTGAATCATTTGGAAATGAAAGCATCAAAACACTATACCAGGAACGTTTAAAACAGAAAATACTCAACAACTCAATCACAGCACAGTGCAACGTAAATCAAGCCTGGAAAAAAAATCAAATCCAACATTACATCAGGCGCAAACGAAACGATAGGAGTAAGAATAATTAATATATATGACACAAGAGCCAACAAGCCATGGTTTACAGAAGAAGTAAAATATTTAGCCAAGCAAAAGCGGAAAGCACTTATTTATTTATTTATTTACCAATTAACTGAATGATAACAATTGTACAATACTTAAAATAAAAGCGACCCAACAGATGTTAAAAATCAAGTGTATAGGGGACAAAATACAATGACAAAGTTAAAAGTCCCAACAGTTAGACAATAAAAAATAACAAGGATGATAGTTAGTAGAAAATATGCTCATTCTACATTTAACCTAGGTAGTCATTAATTGAATAAAAACACTTTGACACAAGAAAGCTTTTAAGTTTACTCTTAAACACTCCAAACGTGGTGCAGTCGTTTACTTCTCTAGGCAGCCCGTTGTATATTTTTATGCAGCCGTATTTTGGGGATGTTTGGAAGAGGGAAGACCTGTGTATGGGGAACAACAATTCATTACCACGTCGCGTACCATACCTGCTGTGCCCATCAGTTTTTGGAAAGTCCTCAATATGTGAGTATGCATAGGTTGCACATTTATAAACATAGACTGATATCACCGTCAGAAGCTTGTTTTCTTCGAAGGCCTGTCGGCAGGACTCTTGCGGTTTCAAGTTACATATCAGTCTTATTATTTTTTTCTGCAGAACAAACACTCTTTGTATGAATCTACCTTGACCTCATAGAATTATATTGTATGTCAAGTGCGGATAAGCAAGAGCATAATATGAGGTCAGCAAAGTATTTTTATCTTCACTTTCTGGAACACCAAGCACTCATCCCTTCGCATATCTTTTTAATTTGGGAATTTATTTCCTCTTCAGTTCTTGCTGCAATAGCCACAGACGTATCATCAGCATATTTAATTGTCATAGCTTGCAGTTTCAGGTCATTTAGGAATATAATTGGGGCCAAGACCGACCCTTGGGGAGTTCCCATGTCGAAATCAAAACCATCCCACATCTCCTGGCCAATCCTGACTTGCAGTTTTCGGTCTCTAAGGTAAGACATAATGAGATCCTTCGCCCGCCCACGGAAGCTGATGTTATTTAGTTTAGCTTCGACAAAGTCGAGATCCAGAGAGTCATACGCCCTTGAGAGATCGAAGAATAGCCCAACCACTATTCTGTTACTGTCTATGTTCCCATGAATGAAGTTCAAGATAGAGTCCGACGCAGTTTCAGTGGATTTTCCTTTAAGGAAACCATGCTGGTCATTATTAATGATGTTGAACTTAATCCGGAATTTCATTATTCTCTCATAAAGCATTCTTTCTATAATTTTAGAGAATGTGCTTAGTAGTGATACAGGTCTATAGTGGGCAATACCTCCTCTGCACCTCTCTTGAAGATCAGTACCACGGTGGCCAATAGGCCAATTTGAGTCTGGACGAGAAGCAGCCATCACTGATTGATTTGTTGATCAATATCTCAAGAGGACACGCAATATCATCAGACACATTCCTTATGACTCTTATAGAAATTCTATCGAAACCAGATGCTATGTTTTTAGGCTTGTTTTTTAGGCTATTGATGATTTTGATTATGTCATGCTTAGTTACTGGTTCGAGAAAGATAGAGTGGGTGTTTGCTGGTGGAAGAGATGGTTCTTGGGATAGTGAGGTGCTAAAACGTCTTGCCAAATTACCACCAGCCTATGGATCTTGCGAAAAACGAGCCAAATTTATCCGCAACCTCTTTTTGACAGTGGAGCAATCTGTCTTCAATCTTTAGCGATATTGGCTTGGATACTTTTGTTTTTCCTATTTCTCTGTTGACTATATTCCATATATCTTTGGCTTTCTTCGTCGAGTGATTGATGATATTTCTGTTGAAATTTATTTTCCTTTGTTGAACATCTTTTCTGTATTGTTTCTTTTTTTCATTATCGGCTTGAACTTTGGCTGGAGTGTTTTTCGTGTCGTTGAAAAGCTTCCTTAATTCATCTCTTGGTAAGCGCAAATCTGCCTCAAACCAAGAGTTTTTACCATTCCTGTCTGTGTTAATGCTTCTTTGCTTAACGGGACAGCACAGGTCAAAATGCCATGAAAATGTTGCATGGAAATCGTTGAACGCATCGTCAGTGTTTTGATTAGGTAGGTTATCCCATGTCTCGATGGATAGACTGCGTTTAAATTGTTGGATATTGTCATTTGATGCCAGCCTAATACATTTCATGCAAATCGTTTCATTGTTTGCTGTGTTTGAAAGGTCGACCTCGAGTTGCAGAAGCATATGGTCAGATCAGTGAGGTTGTCGAGTTGAGAACGTAACTTCCCCTGCTGGGATATTCGATGACATATAATCAATAGCTGATCTGGAAGTCCCAATTGTATTTGACGCAATGCGAGTTGGTTCGTTGCAGTGGTTAATTATACGATGTGCGTCTAGCGTGTCTGTGAGTAGTCTCTTCTTTTTTCAACATATCAATATTTAGATCACCACATAGAATAACATGTTTATGTATAGGTACTACCTCTGACATAATGGCTGTTAATTGATTTATAACAACTATTATTATTACAGTATCCCGTTTACTAATTTTGAATTGAGTTACACAGCACTCTAGTTCCATTTCAACGGCATATGAAGAAACCTTTGGGGCATGTTTTGCTTCGAGTTTACTTTTGGTGTGGATTGCTATGCCTCCATGAACGTGATTTGTCCTGCAGAAGTGTGATATCAGTTTATAACCATCTATTGTTGCATATTCCATATATGCTTCCATATATAGAAACATATATATAAACAATAAAACTGAGGAAGAATGCCACAAATACAAAGAAGTACAAAACCGAGTAAGTCAAGCAATCAGAGAACTTAAACAGCGATACTGGGAAAACTTCTTTAAGGAAATGCAGCACGATCTATATGGAAGTCAGAAGAAGATCTGAAAAATACTCAGAAACAGAAAGAAACCAATAACAGAGGACATCCAAGTGACTACCATCAGCCACGATCACTGGATACAATGTTTAAAAGAAATCTATAAATACCAAGCAGAAGCAGAATACATCAACATAACCCAGGCACCCACCGGCAAACAATCAATTACAACAGATGATATCCTCAAGACAGCGAAAAATGTAAAAAATCGAAAAGCACCAGGCATTGATAACATCAGCAATGAAATGATCAAAAATGGGGGCAATGCCATCATCAAAGAAATAATGCAGCTCTTTCGAATAATTCTCCAAGAAGAACGAATTCCAGCATAACAGTACCAATTTTTAAGAAAGGTGCAAAAAAAGAACCCAAGAACTACCGTGGCATCACACTGCTTAGTGCAGTGCTCAAAATGTTCACAAAAGTTTTAGCCGAGAAAATCGAAGGTGCCATGGGAAGCTGTGAAGAACAGCAGGGATTCCGCAAAAAATAGATCAACAATAGACGCTATCTTCATAGTACGACAACTAGCGGAGGAAGGAATTGAATTTGACAAACCCGTCTACTTATGTATGGTGGACTTCAAACAAGCATTTGACTGAATGCCATTGAACGACATTACAAATATCCTACGGTAACATCGAGTGAATGACAGATACATTAACGTAATAAAAGACTTAAACAAAATCAATAGCACACAAATTAAAGCTGACCAAACGCTAACTGAAAAAAATTGACATCAAGGTTGGAATTATATAGGGGGACAGCTTAAGTCCAACCCTCTTTAACATCATGATGAACGAAATAATCAAAGAGGTCAAAAACAGAGGAACAGGATACAGAATGACTAACAATTGCCTCAAGATAATATGTTATGCAGATGATGCCACACTAATATCAGAGAACGAAGACGACCTACAAAGATTACTATTTGCACTCAATAAAACCGCCAAAAAAATCAACATGATCATATCAACAGAAAAAAACTAAATCAATGGTTATATCCAAAGAGCCTGTCAGGTGCAAACTTATGGTGGACAATAAAACGATAGAACAGGTCATGAAATTCAACTACCTAGGGTCGCAAATATCAAGCAGCCGAAACCTGATTGAGGAAGTAAGAGCGAACTGCATCAAAGCATCATTCATTTCCGGTAGCCTATGAGGCCTAATATGGAAAAGCAAATATATGACGACAGAATGCAAGATAAAAATATATAAAACCTGTGTTAAGACCCATCCTAACATCCGCTGCCGAGACCCGAGCCGATGAATTACAGACAGAAGATGTTGTCAGTTTGGTTAGATCCCGAAGAAGGTACTAGAGAGACCATGTAGACAGGATGGACCAGGATAGAATTGCCAAGTGGGCAAAAGACGAAAGGCCACAAAGCAGAAGACCCCTAGGCCGCCCGCCCAAGAGATGGCAGGAGTCCTGGACGTCTGAATCGCAAGAGAGGTAGCTAGCAGTACAATACAGGACAAGTCCTAAATCAAGAAGAAGAAGAATGATGATGGTTAGTTTATTGACAAGCCGTTATTGACTGAAAAGACACTCTGTTGGGTATGACAGATAAAACCCTATGCAGATTCTGTCAAGAAGAAGAGGAAAAGAGCACGTGACAACCAAATGAGAAAAACCAATCCAATAGCTACATGCTACACTGATACAGAACTACTTGAAATGCTCTAGAAACAGGGGACTAGAGTGGTAGGTCGGATTGGAAAAGAAACAGAATTTTATTATAATGAACGAATAGTAAATACATGCAAGAAAAACTCAAGCAAATGTGGGCAATACATAAATATTTAAAACACAGAAGACAAAAACAAGAAAAACCGTAGACAAGGATATAGCAAAATATTTTCAAATTCAAAAAGTACTTTATTGTTTGAAAAAAAATTATAATACATCCTCGAGAACGCCCGGGTAGAACTCCTCCATACGATACTAAAGTTTAGTCATGGGCGTAGACAGAGGCGTAGAACGCCTCCTTGATTCAGCCCCACATAGACATCTTCAAGAAAACTATAGATAACATCATGAGTACCCATAGCTTCTTGGAAACCAAACTGTTTACTAAGGGTAATGATTGTAGATCCTTTTTTACCAGCTTTTTAATGACTTTGGATAAAGTAGGTAGTAAAGAAATTGAGGAAAAGTTAGATGGCTCTTCTGAGTCACCATCCTTGAATTATATGTAGATATCTTAGAGAACATAATGATGAATCCAATTCAAACGCAAATGGATAGATATACTCATAGAACTGACAACTTTAAAATATTGGAGCTTAAATTCCTAAAATGACACGTTGCTAATATGGCCAATAAATCAATAAGCAGCACAGACGATATGACAAGAAATATAATAAAGTTGGTATTTGAAAGCATAGGGGAAAGCTTGGAACCAGGAAAACTTCCGGACTCCTGGGAAACTTCCACAATTCCACGTTGGAAAAAAACAAATACAATAAAGTGAGAAAAATTCACGCCTATTAGTATGGTCCCTTTTACAGATCTTACACTACGTTGGGGTTTGGAACCTTCGGCAACATGCACTAAAACAGAGTTTTATATTTTATCCACAATAACGAAAATTTTTGCACTCGACGCGCGATTCGCTAACCATGTTAGCATCATCAGGAGATGATAGAACAGATCTTACAGATTGCAATAATGGCCAGGCCGTTCTGGAAAACTCCCATCAAAAATCTAATATAATCTATAAAAGAAAGAGTTTGCTGGAACATCGTATATGAAGTGTATAATTTAGTGTACAAATATTAGAGGCAGTAAGTAAGTAAATATTGTCCCCATTTATAGAGACATTTGTGTTAGAAAGCGCCCCTATATGAATTTGCGCAACATTGCGAACAAAAGATTTCCCTGGTTGACTAAATACATATCCAATACAATCTCCGGGCTAATTACCAACACACCCACCCAGAGGCGATTTATCATTGGTTAAATTTATGTGTTTACGTAGAATATTTTTGACGTCACCGCGTCATGTGACTTACCCAATTTTTAATAACATTACGTTGTTGCTGTTAAAACCGGTCGAACGAGAATAATTAGATAGATATGCTGTTATGCTAGTCAAATGAATGTGATAAATAAAATTTTTAGTGATGGTGTCTATATCGATCGTTAGCTAAACGATTGTATATAAAATTTTATAAATAGGATATACATACTTTCCCCCCTTTTTATATGCCTAAAAATATCTCTTATCGCTTGACGTTTATGATAAGTTTGACCTGCCCATGAACTCATGTTGATATTTTTTCTAAATTACTTAAATCTATGTAGCCACGCAACCCTGAGAACTGTTTATTGAATTTTGGATTTCCTGCAGTACCTACAGGGCGAGTTGACTATTAAATTACCTAATTGGCCAAGAAATGCCTATTAAGTAAAAACTTGATATATCTAGCTAAATATTCGGATAGGTGGTCCACCGATCCACCAGTTGACTGAAAAGCAAGTTACATTTTTGTAAATGAAACATCCAATATGTCGTACAAATAAGCATTTCTCTTATTCTGTTCAGGTCTCCGCATTCATTCAAGTTGCCCAATATGGTCTAGTTGCTGACCATTTAAATTGTTCACATCAATAATTGCATTCGCCCAAATTCTAAGATTTTTGAAGTCAAAACACACTTTTCCTGGGTGTTGAATAAGACTGAGGTTTCTACGCATGTAACGCTCAAATCTGTTTAGGTTCGGCTATTTAAATCGGCATGGACTTCAGCCATGCAAGAGAGAAACAGTTAGTTTCATTTTTTTTCCAGTCCACTTGCAAAGGCGTTGCCTATAATACCCTAATGGGCACTGCAAGTAGGAAACGGCGAGGAGGAAAGATACCGATGGACTCTTTTCTTAAAGATGTTTGGACTGTAGCCAACAGGGAACAATTCGGTTGGTAAGGAGTTCCAGATGCTCGTCACAGGCCAGAAGAAAGAATTTTGGTAGAGGCTGGTTCTGGGTGTGCTCTGTTGAAGAGCATATGGATGAGAGCTTCTAGCTCGTCGTGTGGAACGAACAAAGCTGGCACTGGAGGGAATCAGAGTTGTTAGTTCGATCGAACATCTACTGTGATAATATCGGTAAAAAAGGAAGAGATCACCCACCATCCGCCTATGTCCCAAGGTGTGAAGGGAACGAGTCAGTGTTTCGTCGTTAATAAGTCTAACAGCTCGGTTCTGGATGGAGTCTAAGAGCGCAGTATGTTTGGGAGCAGAACTCCAAATGTGAGAGCAATACTCCAGAGTAGGTCTGATTTGTGCTTTATAGAGTGTAAGCAGCTGATGGGAGCTGAAATATTTTTTGGCACGGAAAAGTACACCCAGTTTTTGAGAGGCACACTTGGCGAGACCTCGGACATGCTCATTCCATGAAAAGTTTGTGCTTGCGGATATTCCAAGAAGCGAAAGATTGGAGGATGGAGAAAGGATTTCGCCCTCCATGATGATGTCAAGGTTGTTTCCCTTAGTTTTTTTTTCTGGGAGAACACCGCAATCTGTGTCTTTTTGGTATTGAAGGTTACAAGATTGTTGGATCCCCATTCAAGAAATATGTTTAAGTCTCGATTGATTGGGTCTGCCTCTTGCCTTCTTAGTTGTCCCAGAGTGGCCGATGATAATGGTTTGTCAGAAGAAAAGGATGATACAAGACTGCAATCGTCTGCATAGCTGTAAATGGGGTTTTCAGTAAGCTTTAGTAGGTCATTTATGTGCAGCAGGAACAAACACTCATTTTATCCAAAAAACTAGACAATAGTTTTTGTAGAGCCGATGGAAAGCCATAAACTGAGAGTTTGTCCTGAAGTGATTGGTGCCACACCCGGCCGAAGGCTTTGGAGATGTCAAGAGCAGCGACTCGGGACTCCGTGTTTTTCCAGGATTGAATTCCAGATGTATGTTAGATAGGACATAAGATCTCCTGTTGAGCGCTTCGCTCTACATCCATATTGTCTATCAGATATTATGTTGTTCTGTTGAAGATATTTCAGAATATCGGTGTTAATGACTTTTTCCATTACCTTGGCCACTACTGGGGTTAAAGATACTGTACGGTAGTTACTGGCAATATTTTTCTTTCTCTTCTTAGGTACAGGTTGCACTCTATAGCGCGGTTCCAGAGGGCTGGATTTAGATATAATATATGTCAGCTCCAGGGCGCACTTTTTGAGAACAATGGGGGGAATTCCATCCAGTCCAGCGGCCTTTGAGCAGTCAAGACGAAGAAGTAACCCGCTTATCTTTTTTTGCTTGGAAACGATTTCTGGCATTGTTGTGGCGATCCTAGGCAACACTGGTGGAGCCTTTCCTTGTGCATCAAGGGTGGAATTTCATGCAAACATTGAGGCAAATAAAATAAAATCTATTGTTTAATTTTTCTAGAAAAATGGTTGCGAGTGGAAAATTAGGATTTGGCACGTTTCTCCGATTGTTACGTCAAATCTACGATTTTTCATAATTTCGCTGTCGAAAAAATAAAACAATTTTGACAAGAATCAGCAAAGAGCTACTGTCTTTGGGCGAGTATATTTAAATAAAATGGGTCATTTTGTGCCGAAAAGTCACGAAGAATGAAAAAACTGAGACTACAGTTTGATAGGGAATTTCTAGGACCAAAGGTCTCTAAATGTGTTTCTCTTCCGAAAATATCGGGAAATTTTACTTTTCAAGAAAAATGTAAAAACGTCGCTTTCAAGTCAAAAAAAATAGGGTTTTTATAATTTTTTCTTGAAAGAGTTTTTTTAGAAAACCCGCGTACGTGACGAGCAACTACGACAAAAACTATATTAGGAGACACTTTGAAAGCACTGATGCCTTTAATACAGGATCAGCTAGTTGAATTGATACATCACCACTTAGTATTTTATTATTGGAAAATCGAGTAATCTGAAGCTTCAAAGTTTCGTACATTAAAAAGGGAGAATGTCAATATCTGCCTTGAATACAAAGAGGCATATCTCAAAAATCTATATTTTACAGGAAGAGCACTTTCAAATTTTGGCCCAAGAGAAACTCTTGCTGTGAGAAAGCGATGTGACTATCTCTCACAAAACAATTCGCTATTATAAAATTTCAGTTAAGTTTCCCAGTTTTTCCAAAAATTCAAAATATTTGAAATATGCCTTTTTGTGTGCTGTAATCTAATTGTATCAAAAGCAGATACGTCTGTCGCAAGATAACTAAAAAGCATGGTAACCGAACTTTTATTCGAAAAAGAAAACATTTATTAATTTTCAAATTAAAAGGGCTTCAAAAAAATTTATATTGACAAATCTGAACAAAACAAAAAGATTATTACATAAAAATGCACCCTAACGAATAGCAGTTTTGTTTGGAAAAGTAAATATCTGTTAATTCATATATTGAAAAAGTATTCGAAATTAATGAAAAGTAAAAACTCAAACAAAAAAAAAATAAGTTGCGTTCATAGTAACAAAGTTAATAATGCACCATTATAATGAAAACAAAATATATTTGGGTCAATTGGTGTGGAAGAGATCTGTAGAACGAAACATGCTCTTTAGATCTTATTATAGGGGTTTCTCCACTGCATAATGAAATTAGGTCACGATATTTAGGCAGCGTTATCTTTCCAAGAGAATAATCGTCTATAACTGTTTTAGAGAAAAATGTCTATAAATATTATCATAGTGAGACACTTTGAAGAAAATTTTATTGGGATTCTCCTTTTCGACTTTAATCTCAAACATTTCTGTTCAGTTGATCTGGTTCTTGTCATCATCTTGGCGTATGCTTGAAATTCGCAAATCTTTCGACAAACTTTTGAAATCTAAGAAACGGAATGATCCATTTGAACCACATTGTAGGGATGTTTCGTTGTAGCCAATCTGAAAATCGGAACTAATTGGGATGGAACAAACAAGTTTCTTGAATGCGAGTCCCCTTCACTCTGACCATGAAAGGGCTGAAAAAAAACGAAGACGAATTTGCTTTATGTTTTTGCTTGTTCTTGCAAAATAAAGTACCATTAAAGCGACTACAGAATTTTTATTTTGTCCGCTACAGCCATCGGCAAATAAGTCTACAGATTTAACTTCTTTTTCATCGGAATGTTGCAAAAATTTGTAAACAATATGTTGATATGTCAGATGAACCTCTTTTGCTATCGACTTCACTCCATGTATAACAAAATCAGTCTTTAGATGACAAATTATACACAGTAAAATTGTAAGCAGCTAGACGTCTTTTATAAAATACTGCGCTGTCGTTTGTTTATCTCCCGTACTTTTTGTTTTCTCAATATGTGTAATTTGTATCTTTCTTCCAGTTTCATTTTCTTAGTAGCATCTCCTTCACGATATGTAATACATACGCTACCTAGGTAGGTGGATAAATAGATTCATCTCTTGAAATATACGGCGACGGTACGTGTCAATACAAACTTCTTCGCCTTTACTGCATATTTCTAGATATATTTTGTACATGAGAGGAATAATTGTTAAATTCCCTCGATATTACTTGCTTCACAATTTGATCTTTTATTTGCATTGATTGATGACGTCCGCTGCGTTTGTCGTTCTCAACTACACCTGTCGAACCCAACTTTGATATAGAATTTCGCATAACTTTTTCACTAACAGCTAAAGTGTTCAAAAAAATATCTTGCACACTCCAACTCGAGTATTTCTTAGAGATAAAAAGTATTTGTTGGAAAGGCCCCTTCTGGATTCTTCTTTTTTTGTTGTTTTCTGTTTTTGTCTTCTCTACAAACATAGCGGTTAATATATTCACGCTGAAGTTGAATATTTCCTATATAAGCTATAACAAACATCTAACACATTCTGCCGATCTTCATCTGTAAAATCTTGACATCTCTTTCCGGTTTTCTTGCACGTATCTCCTTTGCACGGATTTAGCAGAGTTTTTTCAGAAACCAAATTCATCGTTTTTGGTATGATATAAGGCTGACCAGATCTTCTTACGTTTTGAGCAGTTTTGTGAACATTGAGCTTTTTCTTTTTTTTGTTTCAACTTCCTTTCTGAATCTCTCCACCGTAAACTCTTCAGGTTCTTGATCTTCTCCCAAATTGTGGTTTTTGACATATCTCGTGGAATGAACTAATTCCCTTAAGGAATTTTCACTGATAACTTTATTTGTATTTTTCTTCTATGGCCATATTATCCTCACTGAAATGCAGCTAATTTTCTGAAATGTTCGCCGATTCCCTGGAATGCAAAAGTTCTTTCGTCTTTAACCTTTTCAGAACATGTGTTAAGGGTAAATTGTCTGTTGAGCTATCTAAACTGGAGTCTTTTTCACATAGTAACACTGTCCCATAGTATCACTTTTTTCATAAAACACCTTAACTTTTGTACCGCATTTAATTTTTTTTTTATGTTTTATTCGCAATAATGAGTTCATTAGAGGCAACAACGTCTTTTGTTTTATCGTCCCACAACACTAGCGCATCCATCGTTATTTTTTTGATATTTGCTGATGATCAATTAATTGGAACCAAAAATTAAAAGAGCGTATCTTACCAAAGGGTATTGAAATATTGCAAACAGAAAGCCGTATCTCAGATACGCTTTTTTGTTAGCTGTTTCAAACAGCCTTAATGAGATACACCCGAACCATTTCGTCGATCAACTTAGGAATGAAAGTAGATTGAGTTACGCCTTTTTGAGAGCAGGTAAAAAATACCAAATTCGTCAGGTTTCGGGCGTAACCCCAAAAAAAATACAAAATTTTGAGATACGCCCCTTTGTATGCAAGGCGACGATATGAGCAGAACATACGATCCGACTGCAAATGACGAATTAGTGATTTTTTTAACTTTCAGTGTGAAAAATCTGCTTTAAGCAAACGTCCCGTACGTTAACAAACAAACTAATCGAAGAATCGTAAATTTCGTAAAATCCATAGCAATTTTCCCTACGAGAACGAGTCTAACATGTAGTTTAGGTTAATATATATATTTTTCTCTCAGCTTTGATACCTTATATCTGACTAACCAAGCCATATTTTCTCGGATTTTGTCTATGTTTTCAGGAAACACACTGTATATAAAAGTTCCTGTCTCTAAAATAAATTATCCAGTTAGTAATATACTACTTTATTAGAATATTTTATAAGTACAAAATGTTTAAACATGCTTAATAGACGATTATAGGAACAAAGATGACAACATTACATGGAAAAATCCTCGATACCTCAGAAATATCCAGGGACTGGCATGAAAGCGTTACAATCCCCATCTTTAAAAAGGGCCAGAAACTCTACCAGAGAACTACAGAGGCAGAACTCTCTTAAATTCAATCATGATGAAGCTCTTCACACATCCTGAAATGTAAGCTTGAGGCACAAATACAAAACAGAGAACAGCAGGGCTTCAGAGGAAACAAATCGACTACAGATGCCTTATTCATAATCAAACAATTAAAAGAAATGCGGTCGAATACAACGTGCCAGCATACCTGTGCTTTGTCGACCTCACCAAGGCTTTTGACAAAGTACGTCTGACTGACGTTATCGACTTACTAAAGGAGAGAGAAACGCCCTACAACATCGTCAAAGTTATACACAATCCAAAATACCGGCAACTACACAAAGATTTAAGCAGTAGACAGCTACACGAAAAACAGAAGAACACTAGGAGGAATCAGATAGGACGGCAGTCTCAGTCCATTTCTGTTCAATCTAATAATATACAAAATTATAGAAGTGTCAGCGATGGATCTCAAATTCAAATTCAAATTCAAATTCAAATTCTTTAATTCATGTTAGTACAATAAAAATGCTTACACACGTCAAGATATAAAAATCCAAATAATAGAATTCTGATCAGATTAATTAATTAATATAAAATCATTATAAGGCAGTATACATATTAAATGTTTATAAAATACTTTAAAATACAATATAATGCACATGACAAAATGCTATATTACTACCGCAATCAACTCAGATGTCATTATTTCTAAAACTATGGGACATATATACCGGGTGGTGCATCGTGATTGGAAACATATCCCATGCAAATTTTAAACTGCCCAAATATTTGCTCTCCTGTTGACTTTAGAGCAAAGTTGTAAGGAGGCTTTTTTAAGGTCTCTGTATGGTAAATACACATGCGAAATTTGAACAATTTTGGTCAAGTTGATCTTAACTTATTTATATAAAATTGCAGCTAATTTTTCATTAAAATTCAACAGGTAATATTGTAAACACCAGCATTAATTAAACTTGTCAACCTATGATTTGCCAATGACAAATAAAATTTGCAAACGGTAGTTTACTTTCAAATTACTTTTGACAGTGACAAATCATAGGTTGACAAGTTTAATTAATGCTGGTGTCTGCAGTATTACCTGTTGAATTTTAATAAAAAATTAGCTGCAATTTTATTTAAATAAGTTAATTTCGGCTTGTCCAAAATTGTTCAAATTTCGCATCTGTATTTACCATATAGAGACCTTGAAAAAGTCTCCTTACAACTTTGCTCTAAAGTCAACAGGGGAGCAAATATTTAACCAGTTTAAAATTTGCATGGGATTTCCTATGTTTCCAACCTCGACGCACCACCCGGTATATACTCATTAACACTATAGAATACATTCCCGATTAAAATTTTCTTAACTCTTTTAAAATTTTTAAAATCAAGTCCCTTGACGCTTTCAGGAAGCAAATTGTAACAAGCAAATTTTGGAGAGGCGACGTGCGACGTTCAAATAGGCGAGGACGTGACAACCCTGGAAAACGAAGCAGTAGAATCGAATTGGTGTTATATAATATGGAGTATATAGATAGATTAGAAATAAGGCCTAGATATAGTTATTGTATGAATAGCAGAGTCGACTCATGGCGTTATGTAATTATGATAGCTGTGCTGGCGAAGGTGTATTGGCTAAATAAAACGTGTTACTAAAAATTAATTGTTTACAGATCAGAAGTCGGGATAACCTACGTATTGTGTTATTTGTTGTGGAGAACGGTCAAATACGCGATTTCGGCGAGTTAAATCGCAGTGGCATCTTCTTCTTTTTTTTGTGTGAGTGGCGATATCACAAAAACTCATAACAAAAGGCGGACGTTTGTTGCTATCCTTGACAGTGGATTGACATTTGGCGATTTTTCAGATATTTACGATAATAATAAACAAGTGTGTGCTAATTAATTAGTGATTATTGTAAAAATTGTGGCGTATTTTAACTGTGTTTATTGGCATTGGTGTTTAAAAGGCGTTTTTCAAGTGATTTCCTATGGAGGAAGGCAGAAGTGACGAGTTAGAGCTCGATTACGAGTTGGAATTGAGCGACGGTGACCACGGCGAAGGCGATTCGGCGATGGAAGACGAAACAGTCTCCATGGTACATAAGCTGTTGAAAGGCGGTTTGGCAACTAATATCCAGCAGATTGTGGCGGCCGAAATGGCAAGGGCGGCGAAGCAAAAGGCGGCCGAAATGGTAAAGGCGACGAAACAAAGGGCGGCCGTTGGTACTGGCGGTACCAAGGGCAACAAGAAGGACGAAAAATCAGGTGAGAGCGTTCCTCAGGCGGTAGTAGAGCATGCTTGTAGCGATAAGACGGACTCCGCTTGCAGTTTGGGCTGTATGGGGTCAAGGGCAAGGGCAGGCGGTGACATTCTTGACCCTTTCGATCCTGACAGTCAAGGAGTGTAACGTAGTCAGGTGGTTGAGCAAAATTGATCAGTTGGGCGATATTCATGAATGGTCGAACTATGAGAGAGCGTATTTTATGCAGGCGAAATTGCAAGGTGCAGCAAGGGGCTGGTTTAATCGGCTCGATGAATATGACCTCTCATGGGAAGACTGGAAGGTGGCTCTTAGGAAGGCGTTTCCTAGAGTGCATGACTTTGCTCAGCTGCTCAAGGAGATGATAGCGAGGGTTAAATTGGACGGCGAAACCATGACCCATTATTATCATGATAAAATGGCGTTGATCGACAGGTGTGGGCTTTCAGGCAGAAAGGCGCTTTCGTGTCTGATTGACGGTCTACCTCTCGATCTACAGGCGAATGCGAGGGCATTTGGTTGCTCTTCCCATGGCGACTTGTATACTGGCTTTCTGTCCTCTTTTGACAGATATCGGCGTCCATCAACCGATATTGTGGAATTGGAGGGGCAAGGAAGTCCAGGATCATGCGCAGGCGAAGGCGACGAAGACTTTGCGGTCTTCTGAGGCGATTCTCAAATTGAGAGAGGCGTTTGGCGAATTTTGGGTATCCAAGGCGTACTATTTCCAACTGCTGGCGCGGGCTGGCGTTTACGAGGAAGGCGTTTCCTGACTTTTTGGCGAGGCAAGGTGTAAAACACCGAGGGCGAAAGGTTAGGTTGAAAGGTGCATGCAAGTGAGTCTGACTGGCGAGGTGCAAAGGGTGAATGGTCAGGTTGAAAGGTGCATGCAAGTGAGTTTAACTGGCGAGGTGCAAATGGCGAATGCTCTGTTGGCGAAAGGCGAGAGCTATGGCTATTTAAGGTCCAAACTTCTTATAAAGGTGATATTCGATAAAAGGCGTATGGTTGCAACCACAGGCGAAACCTTTAGGGTAGGCGATTTGGTGTTATGGCGAATGCACAGATCGATAAGATCTGGTTGATTTACTGGCGAGTTAAATTAATGAGGGCATTAATTGTTGCAGGATGGCCGAATGTAACAAGCAAATTTTGGAGAGGCGACGTGCGACATTCAAATAGGCGAGGACGTGACAACCCTGGAAAACGAAGCAGTAGAATCGAATTGGTGTTATATAATATGGAGTATATAGATAGATTAGAAATAAGGCGTAGATATAGTTATTGTATGAATAGCAGAGTCGACTCATGGCGTTATGTAATTATGATAGCTGTGCTGGCGAAGGTGTATTGACGAAATAAAACGTGTTACTAAAAATTAATTGTTTACAAAATTATAGAAACTTGCCCAGTAACCTGTGTCAGTCTGACACCTCTTTAGCCTCCAGCATGCTGGAATAATGTCACCCTTGTGTCTGGTATTGTAGTAATGTACAAGCTCGTGAGAAGGGAAGCTGTTTAGATTGGTCTTTATGTAATAAACAGCATCCAAGATAAATTGGAACGGCAAGATAAGGCAAGGCGCGCACTGAAGTGATCAGAAAATAACGTGGCAGTGGCGTGGTGAGGTGGTGACCAAGTGGCAGATAGAGTCACTAAAGCCTATGTAAACAAATTAAGACGCGCGCATCAAAATGGAGTAGCGGTCATTTGGTATTTTTCAGGTGGCGTGATGTCAGTCTGGTGCCACTAATCTCGAAAGAGTTTATATAAAAACTAAAAACATGCGAGACGATCAAAAATTCAACATAAAATTTGTAACCCTTGTAGAGGCATATCGCTGTCTGTATGACAATACGCGGTAGGGAGCCATTTGCAAGAGCGGCCCTGGGTCAAACTTGCGAAAGACGTTGGAAGATAATAACAAATTTGGTTTATTGAAAACAATATTTTTTATTAAAAGGCATTATTTAGTTATTTTTTTGATTCTCCAGTGTTCTCATACCTATTGTTTGTAGGACAAAATTGAAAAATATTTGTTTTTTTTTTGAGACACTGTATATCTAGCTAAAATATTAATACTTTTGTCTTCATACACAAAATCTTTTTGGTCTTTAAGTGAGCCGTCCACTGGGAGAAAAAATTGCAGAATTTCTCCCGTGTAGCAATTGCTGGATTGGTAGCTCTTCTTTGATTTTAGGGTCTCGGATCACGTTGCTGTTCTTCATTTTCTACTTCTATGTCATCATCGTATCCTTTCTATCCTCGTGGGCGCGAAAACACACCTTCCACCACCTTTTTTAATAAAAGTATGCAGTACGCATACTGCTTGAACAATAGTGTCCACTGTATTATATTAAGAGCGATGATTGTAAGTAAAATTCTGAACCTGGATGACATCATTTCAAACGAGCACTCAACTGATTTACGACCTCTTGACAGCCTACCATTGAACACCCTCTTTTTATTTGTTGAGCCTCTTTTAGGGTAGGGCTTTTCCATACTACACATCAATGGAAAACCCTTGGTCTGCAGCAAAATAAATTGGTAACTTTGTGTCTTCTCCCGGTAATGGATATGGGTCTGGTAAGGCTAGATTGCCGTTAACTAATTTCTTTCCAAAATTACTTTCTTTTAATGCCCTCCCGTCACCGTTTCGGCCATACTCACGTACATCAATGGTCAAGAAACATCCATCTGCATCTGATACAGCCATCAAAACAATGGAAAGATACACTTTGGAATCATTAATAAATTGAAAACCTGATTTTGGTGAACGTTTGATCCTAATGTGTTTCCCTTCTGTACTCCCCACACAATTTAGCTAGGTTCCATAGTTCTCAGTATCTTCCAGCTGACTGTAACTATGATTCTTCGGTAGGGTTAGGAAGGTAAGCTGGTAGCAGAACTTTCCAAATTACTTCTTAAGTTGTCGCAATTATTTCCCTAATGGTAGTATGACCTCTCAAAAAATAGTGCCTTTACTGCGTTTAGATTGCAGCCGGTTGCGAAATACCTGAAAAGAAGGACAATAATCAAGTAACTTATTTTTCCCACTCGCGTGCGGTAAAGTACAGTTTCTTGCCTATTACTATTACTCATTTGCATGCCGTAACCGCACGTGGTGCTGTCCAAGTTTAAATCCCTTTTATAAACGTTAAAAAACCCAATGTTTTTATTTTTCTGCCAGAGAGGATGAACCCAATAGTATTTTTCCTTCTCCTAATTTTAAGAATTTAGGTTAGCAAGTTGTACAAAAAAAAAGAGCATCTCATCCTCTGAGGTCGACATAAATGATGAATCGGTGACACCAGACGTTGTTTGCTACTGCAGTGCGCAACTAAATCACTTTCATACCACTTCGCCGCTATCCATCGCGCATCGCCTCGCCAAATGTTCACCATCCCCATGCTTCGCATCGCCACTACCACATTACTTCAATGCGCGCCTTGCCTAAGGATCCTAAGATCCCTAAACGCTTGTCTGCAATCGTCCGGGTAACCTAGCCCGAACAAAATTCTCACTGCGCGCCTCTGCTGTCTGAATGGTCGGTATGTCTCCGCAGAATGGCCCCAAGCAACTTTGCATATGAAAGATGATAGTGAAACAAGGAAAAATATGCGACCTTCATGACATCCCGTGATACACAATCTCCCAGATTTCGCAGTGCAAATAATGCTCTACTCAGCCTAGTGCACAAACTATCAATGTGCGGACACCAAGAAACCCAACCTCCTCAACATCCCCGCCCACATCCATAACATCCCTCAATGAAAACACCACCTGCTGTGTTTTATTTACATTCAGAAGCAATTTATTCATCCTGAACCACTCCTCAGCCCTCTCCCGTGCGCCCAAGGCACCCTCCAGCGCCCCCTCAAGAGTACTTGAAGAGAAAGACACCGCGGTGTCGTCAGTAAAGAGCGTGTACTTGGCACTGTCTTCTATGGCCGGCAAATCATTAACATATATCAGAAAGAGTATGGGTCCCAGGACAGAGCCCTGAGGTACCCCAATGTTAGTCACTCTCTCTGCTGACACGAGCCCTGATACCCTCACCTTTTGTCTCCTGTTTGACAGGTAAGACTGCATTAGATTGACACTCTCAGGACTAAAGTTGCAATTCTCAAGTTTCTTCAGGAGGATGCCGTGGTCAACACAGTCGAAGGCCTTGCTGAGATCGCACGCAGTATTGAACTCGCACCTGTGAAAGGAATCAATGATGTGTGAGACAAGGTCTAAAATAGCTAATACAGTGTTTTCGCCTCTTCTGAAGCCAAATTGACATTTAGAAAAGTATTCCCTTCCCTCAAAATAATTGACAACCTGAAGAACCATACACCTTTCCACCACCTTTGATACAATAATTGGAAGTAATGAGATTGGCCTGTAGCTGTGCCAGGAAGCCGAGGATCACCCTTTTTAAAGATGGACGCTACAATAGCCTTTTTAAGTACTGACGGAAAGATATTCTCACTAAAGCACAGGTTAATCAACCTAGCAAGAGAACCTAAAATTATATTTTTAAATGACTTTATTATTTTTACATTGAAACCAAAAATATGGCGACTATTTTTATTTTTGAGGTTATCTACGATTCATAGAAACCGGAACAAAGGTAAATTTATTTATTGTCGAGCTGTGATTGACTGTATTAGGTAAAGACAACTCTACAAATGGTATGTCCCTGACTAAATTGCCGGCAATTTCAGCGAAATAGTGGTTAAAACTATCTGGTGTGACTGTATGATTCTCAGGACGATTGATAGTTCTAGAGACTCCCCGATGACTGTTTATTATATCCCATATGGCTCGTGGCGGGTTGGCAGATGTCCAAATTAAGTTGTTGTTGGACCTAACTTTAGCTTTGCGTATTTCTGCCCTGTATCTGCGTTGTAGTTCCTTATACATCCTAGAAATGTCAGTGTTTTGATATTGTCGGCTTAATTGATGTAAGAAGCTTAGCTGTTCACGCATGATTTTTAATTCATTGATTTTTTGTGGTTTATCTGATCTTACGTTACATGTTTTTTCTGGAAAAGATTCCAAAAATGCATTTTTCATGATGCCAACAAACCTAGAACATTTTTCATCTACATTCATACTACGATCACTCACAAAGTTCCACTGCATCTCACTCATCCTCTTGTAAAACTGCAGCTTACCTCTCTCAGTGATGGGTCGGAAAGTTACTTTGGTTTTAGTAAAAATTTTGCTTTTTATTGGGATCACAGAATCAACCAGCTGTGCCAGGTGGTCGGAGAAACCTAGGTCATCGAATGGGCCGAAACAAAATTAACATAGTATGCTACGCCGATGACGCAGTCCTCATCGCAGAAACAGAGAATGGCCTGCAACGCTCCATAAATTACATCTAACAGCAGCACAACTAAACATGAACATATCAGTAGGAAAATCAAAGTGTATGACCCTAACCAGAGAACCCATAAGATGTAAGCTCGTAGTCCAAGATCAATCTATCGAGCAAGTATCCAAGTTTAAGTACGTGGGCATGGATATATCGGACCACCACAATCCAATAAATGATCTGAGGAGTCAGATCAACAAGGCAACCGCAATAGAAGGTAAGGGCAAATAAATAGCAAGGTCAAGATTTACAAGACTTGCGTTAGTCCAATCATGACTTACGATATTGAAGTTCGAGAAGAGACAACTAAAACAAAAAGCATGCTGCGTGTAACAGAAATGAAAACCCTAAAGAAGCATACTCGGAAAGACAAGAAGAGACCGAGTCAGGAACGAGGTTATACGATATGAATGTCAGGTGCAGGACGTGGTGAGATGGGGGCGGCAAAGGAAAGACAATGGCACGCTCATGTAACCCGAATGGCTGAAGATCGACTACCGCGAATAGCATTCCAGAACAGACCAGCGGGAGATAGACCCTCAGGAAGACCACCTAAGAGATGGAAGGACAGCAAGCAGTCGACATCCCAATAAATCCAAAGGAGACCCAATTAACAGATCGACAGATCTAATTAAAGAAGAACAAGAAGAAGAATAATAGTAAAATTTTGGACGATATGGCGAAGGAAATTACTCCATCTTTGCATATAAATTTTAAATAAATTTGTCATGGTATAATACAATCCTTTACAGATGCCAGGACATATTGCTGTTGACTGAGACACCCAGTAGTCCAATTGACGAGAATGAAGGAATGGTCGATCCTACCATAATGATGTCAGAGCACGCCGTATTAGCTTTCATGATAAACGTGTCTCCTTGGGTTTTTGCAAACATTAAATTGGACCAAATTCTTGTCGCCCCATGTTCGAACTTTCTCCAGGTCTTGATTAATTGTTGTAATCTGCTCCTGTCTGCGGTAATAAGTCTCAGTCGCTGGTAAAGGTTTTTCGGATCTAAAACTACAGAGGAATAACTCTACTATGCTCAACAATGAAGTTGTTTACAGGGTTACTCAAGGACAAACTAGAGGAGCAAATAAAAACCAGAGAGGAACAACAAGGATTCAAAAAGAATAGATCGATAACCGATGCCATATTCATTACCAAACAAATAAAGAAAAAAGCAATACAGTACAATACACCAGCATTTATTCGCTTCGTCGACCTTTCTAAGGTATTTGACAGAGTCCGCCTGGGAGACGTCATAAAAATCCTAAAGGAAAAAAGAAGCCTCTTCTATCATAGTTACAACGGTATACAGCCTTAACACTACTAACAGAACGCAAATCAAAGCTAAAGAGAATATTACAGCTAACATCCCCACTCCAGGTGGAATAAGACAGGGAGATAGCCTTAGTCCATTTCTATTCAACCTCCTGATGGACAAAATCATAGAAGAAGTAACATCCCTGAACTCAGGATACAGAATGAACAATATGGCCATCAGCATGGTCTGCTATGCGGACGACGTTGGAATATCCGCACAAAGTGAGAATGACCTACAGAGATAGTTATTTTAGTTCTACCAGATCAGTCAGCAACTCAATATGGACATATCCATAGGTAAAACGAAAACCATGACCATAGCTAGGGAACCAATGAGATGCAAACTGGTAATAGATAATAAACCCATAGAGCAGGTTATGTAATTTAGATACCAGGGCATAGATATGTCCAGCGCTCACGACTCAGTAAAGGACTTAAGAAACCAAATTAACAAATCAGCCATGATATCAGGATGACTAAGGGAGACTGTATCGGCTAATCCTAAAGGTATAGAAGCGAGAGATGATACCAACATAACCTAAAGGGTGCTACAAGTCGCCGAAATGTCAGTACTGAGAACAATAACCGGGAAAACAAGAAGAGATCACGTAAGAAACACTCACACTAGAGCACAGTGTGACGTACAGGATGTGGTGAGATGGGGAAGGCAGAGCAGAAGAAGAAGAAGACTTTCATAATAGAAGCGGATACACTCTTTGATAGCTTTAATGGTAGTTCTGTTGCTGCTCCTGAGGGCAAGGAAGTACGGTGTATGGTGAAGGAAGATTCTCCACATTTAGAGTATTGAGCAAAGGGATTTAAAGCAGTTCAAAAGGGGGATTCAAGAGACTTACGAAGACTGGTGAAACAAAAATCGGTAAACCGCCATCACAACTAGGATGGGTTTTATCTATTAATGCAATTAGAGGAATATGGTATGACTTAAATAACAAGGGTTTTTCCTGTTTGCGTTCGAGGTCCTTAAATCAAGACACTTTCTAAAATTTATTTGGTGCAGTCCGTTCTGGTTGTGGGTGTAGCGATAACCCCACATCTATGCCGTTTATCGCTAGTCTTAAAACTCATATTTTGAATGGCCTCGTAAGTTATAAAAACCAACCACCAGGAACCAACTACGACGAAGATGAACATATTATCATCCTTTCAAACTTGAAAAGTTTTTTGCTCGTAGAAAGGGATGGATATACAGAGGAAGGCACTTCAAGTGATCCCCCATCTGCACAAGTGTAGTGATATTGGGAATATTGAGTCGGTTTCCCTCAGTATTGCAAATGATGTCGCCTCTGGTAACATCAATGTATGTATTTTCAGTTAGCTATGTAAGTGGTTTTATTTTTGTGCCTATTGGGATACGTTCGGTACTCTCGAATAGCTTTACTGCCTTGGTATACCGATAATCGACGCGGTTGTCTTGTCCTGTTTCCAAAACGGCGTGTCGCTCAACCGTATCGAAGGCTTTATGGAAGTCTACAAAGTCCAGAGCTAGCGGTCTATTGTACTTTATGAACTTTTCATTCAGTACTTTCAGAGCTTGCAGATGATCATTTGTTCCAAAACCGGCACGGGCTGGTAGAAGTCTAGTTTGTTCTCTAGTCTAGTGGTTATTATTTCTGTGAAGAGCTTATATAGGTGATTTAGCAGGCTGATTGGTCTGTAGTTAAATCACCTTTTTTTTGTGTAGTATTACAACAGTAGCGTTGTACCATTTCTCCGGTATTGTGCTGTTGTTTAAACAGAGGTTAAATAGAGCCTTTATCTTCTTGAGCAAACGAGGACCTCCAATCTTAATTGCATCTGCAACCAGGCAATCCTCTCCAAGTGCTTTGTTGTTTTTGGTCCTCCTCAAGGCAAATTCGATTTCTTCTAAAGATATATCTGGTAATTCCTCGGAGCCTTGACTTATAATACGTTTTCCGGCTGATAGTATACTCGGTTCTAGGTCCACATTTACATTTTTCTCTCTGTGGCTTCTGTACAGCGCCCGATAGAAGTCTTCTACAAGTTTCAGTATTTTTTCCCTGATTTCTCTTCTTCTGCTTCCTAGACTTCTACGCAGCACTTTCATGCTTTTGTTGTTCTTTACAGTCCGTTTAATGTCGTTTCTGATGTAAGTTCTGATATACCTTCTCATAGCTTTGGACACTTGCTTGTTCATTTCTGCTTTGGTGCTCGTTTTGACTCTCTTGTATGGCTGCAACTATCGCATCATTCAGGTTGTCCATATCGTCTTGTGGATCTGAGTTTTTTAGTATGTTTGCTATGCTCTGTTGGAACCTTATTATATCCGGCGACCTCGCCCAAGTTCTGCTAGGGACCTTTTCGACCATTCCATGTCTTTCCTTGTCGATATTGATTATTATTTTTGCTCGTACCATTCTGTGGTCGCTTCCCGTTGTTAGCTTGTTCAAGACTGTCACATCCTTGACTATTTGCTTTTTGTCGGTTATTATGTAATCTATTTCACTCCTGATGCGTCTGCACTTTCCCATGTCCATCTTCTGTTTGGTTTTTCCTTGAAAAAAACTATTCATTTTAAACAGATTATTTTGCAGCAAAAAAAACAGCAATGTCTCTCCACGTTCATTTCTGCCTTCGAGCCCAAAGTTCCCCACCTCAGCCTCACTACTCCTCGGTCCAACCTTAGCATTGAAGTCTCCGCAGAGGATAGTAACGTGCGTCCGTTCCTCTTCGAGGGCCAGTGTGATATCATCATAGAACTTTCTTCGTCAGTTCGTTGGTGCATACACTTGTACCACCTTTATGCTATGTCTTTGGTTCAGCTTAAGGACCATATATATCACTCTCGTGGACACTGCCTTAATGGACCTAATATTGCTGACATGGCGTCGGTGTATCAGGATGCCGGTTCCTCCTATAGAGCTGTCATCCTTGCCGGCATGGTAGAAGCTTTGTCCAGATTTTAGGCTTAAGTATTGTTCGCCTCGTCTTCTCACCTCGCACAATCCAACAATATCCCACTTTATTTCCTTCAGCTCCATCTCTAGTTCAGTTAGTCTTTCATCTGATAACAATGTACGTGCATTGTATGTTGCTACATTTAGTATTCGATGTTTTTTAGGATTTGCCAAAATTGTGCGAGATTCTGGAAGTGTTTTCCTACTCGCCTGGGGTATTTGAAATTTTATAACTGGCATCTTCATAGGTTTTTAGCCATAACACACCACGCTGGCTAGGCGAATTGGTGAGTTTTGATTCAGCCGCCCTTTCTGGGACATGCGCTGTTTGCAGCCGGCCTCTCTGGATCAGACGCAGCTGGTTTCCTTGCTAGTTTTGGTCTACCCCGAGTATTTTATTTCCTCGATACCACCCATATCTCGGAGGCGTCCGATGGAAGACTGGCAACCCCACACGGATAATTGGAGCCTTTACTTTTAATAAAAATAAAATTAGTAAAATTAAATAAACATGTTTCTTTATTTTTTACCACAAAAAATATAAAATAAATAATTAAAAATGAAAATAAAAAAGAATTAAACACACATTCATATTAATAACGCCAACATCATTTGAAAACCGATAAAAAAAATTAAAGTTCGTATTTAAAAAAAAAGAAAGAAGACCAAACGTCGGATTCCAAACTGGATACCACTACTGGGTAGAACTAGAAAGTGGCAATGCAAAAGTGCAATTCATCTTGAAATTCATTTTTACAAAAGCTCAGGAAAAATAAAACAATTTTTCAATATTCGGTCTCCTTCTTCTGAATGTGCCTATCCGTTTGGGATGTTGGCGACAAGCAAGGCAATTTGAACCTTACTGACTGCTGTTCTAAACAGTCCTTATTGAAAGGGAAAACCAAGTTCTAAGGTTTTTCAACTAGGAAATTCTGCGCCTTTCAGGTCCCCTTGTGCCAGAAACCTTTCCATGGTGGAGTATCAACTGAAGCGGACCATATCTTTTTTGATTTCTCATTATGTGTCCGAAATATTCTAACTTTCTTGTTTTAATTATGTCTATTATTTCGGGCTCTTTTTGAAGCATTTCCAGAACGGACTTGTTGGAAACGTGATCAACCCAGGAAATTCTAAGAATTCTTTTGTATAGCCACATCTCAAACCCTTCAATTTTCCTTGCGGACGCTTCTGTCAACGTCCAAGACTCGGCACCATACAGGAGCGCAGACCAGACATAACATTTAAGCAGTCTTAGTTTGGTATGTAAATTAAGGTCTCTGCTCTTAAATAAATTCCCCATTTTAACAAAAGTGGCTCTTGCTTTTTCTATGCGGCACTTTACTTCTACAGAGTGATCCCATTGCACATTAATTTAGTACCTAAATATGTGTAATTAGTAACTCTTTCAATTTGCTTAGCATTAATTACCAGTTGTTACGTTAACTAATTACCATGAACTTGGTTTTCTTGACATTAAGAGATAATCCGTACTCAGAGCTAGCGTCAGCGACACGATTCATCAATTCCTGAAGACCCTGCAGAGAATCAGCGAACACACCGGTATCATCCGCGTAACGTATATTGTTTAGTCTCTCTCCATTAATCAATACCCCAGCGTCCGTATTCTATATGCTCCGAGTATAGGTTGAACAGAGATAAAACACATCCATGTCTAACACCGTGTCTTATATTTATATCCTCTGAGTAATCATCCTCCACTCTGATACTTGCTGTTTGTTGCCAATACAGATTTATTATAAGGCGTAGGTCCTTCTCGTCAATGTCGGTTATTTATAGAACCTCTATCATTTATTGTGTCGGACTTTATCGAAGGCTTTCTGATAATCTATCTTGCAGACGTATACGTCACACCCATCATCCCTACAACGGTGGAACAGAACCTGAATTGCAAATAAGGCCTCCCTGGTTCCCAGTGCTTCTCTGAATCCAAATTGTGTATTTGACATATTTCCCTCGCATTTGTTACATATTCGTCTCTGAATTATTTTTAGACATAATTTGAGGAGGTGGCTCATGAGGCTGATAAGCCTATAGTTGATCAAATATAGTCCAAACAAGGAAATCGAAAATTGCAAATATATATCAAATCAAATCAAATCAAATCTTTATTCAAGCAACTGATACAATATATCATTACTTACGTCAAAGAGGTAATAGGTTTTGGTAAAACAAAACCGCTGTTTAAATAAGTCTTAAAATAACACTATACACATTAAAATTACTCTAAAATATAACATAACCACTATTTAAGTAAGTCTTGAAAGAACAATACCCACACATGAAAATGACTTTAAAATATGCACAGAGCACAAGTATGGCTTAACATAATATGGACTAACACACTAACAGCCAGCTACACTAAGTCACATTCCAGAAATTCCCCTTCACTATAAAATGCCCCATTTAATTTTATATTTGTACTTTGTAGCCTGCAGGAGACAATGCTTTTAAATGTTATGGTAACTTATTGTAGAGCAGAGGGCAGTAATAATTAATCGATAAACGGGTTCTGGTCAATCTC
>MU187146.1:53149-69698 GCA_016904865.1 Pissodes strobi
ATCTTCCCGCGCCCTAAAGCCAAACTGACGACTGGTAAATAAATTATGGCTGTCAAAGTAGTTGTATAGTTGTTTCTTTAGCATAAATTCATACACCTTTCCAAGAACTGGAATTAGAGAAATTGGCCTATAATTATTAGGATAATTTTTTTTGACCATTCTTAAAGATTGGTATAACTTTATTAACTTTTCAATTCTTAAGGCAGGCAGGGAAGATTCCACTCCGTATACTGAGGTTTATTAACTTTGTGAATGGAAATATAAGTTGATCTTTAAGTTGTTTTACCATGGGAACATTCATGTGATATATGTCTCTACTTGGTTTATTCTTTAATGCATTGATAACATCCCTCACCTGTACAAAACTGAAAGGAAAAGTGCAAGTCACCCCGCAATGCTTCATTCATAAACACTCGATGACTCCCTTTCGCAGCCGGAGCAGATGCCAGAATCTGATCAGCCACCTCTGCAAAAAAAAACTCATTAAAATCATTCGCACTCAATGTTTCCTCTCAGACTGCTCTTTGACTCCCCTGTATGAATTTATGACACCCCAGGGGGCTCGGACAACATTCGTTGAGTTCACAATATGATTTGCAAATGCATGTTTCTTTGCACTTAGAAGCTGTTGGTTGTACTGTTTTTTGAACAATTTTATCTGTTCTCTTAGATGAGCTGAAGGTCTGTTTTGATATAGTTCCTGCAGGAACCTTAAGGTTTCCATCATGCTCCTGCAATCGTCATTGAACCAAGAAACGTTTGAATTTTGTTCAACCTTTCGTGCATAGGAAAAGAACTGTGCATCTCAGTTTGAAGAGTATGCAAGAAATGGTTAAAAGCCCCATCGGCACTCTCCCCTCCAAGAAGCCACAAAGTCCCAGCCCTGTCTCTCCAAACTCTCATACATTCTACTCATACCTGCCCGTGTTAGATGGCCGGTGATTCAGGTAACTTGGCCTCGCCCTCATTCCATCCATCAGAACATCCATCACAATTGCACAGTGGTCAGAAAAAAGAGTCAAGTACATCAGTGCGGTATCGCAAAATATTGGTAAAATTTACAAATATATTATCAATGCAGTTTATGTTGATTGTTTTTGAAAAATTTTGCTAATCTAGGTTAAAACCCTTTAAGAGACTGACCAAATCTAGCCTACGTTGATTATCAGTATTAAAAAGAGTATTAAAATCTCCATTCAGTATAATATAGTTAAAATTCCTATAAACAACAAAATCCAAAGCCGCTGTTAAGGTTTCTAAAAATATTTTAAAATCTCCAGTTGGGGATCTTTAAATAGTTAAAATAACACAGTTAAAATGTTTGACCTCCACTGCGGCCATCTCACAGTAAAACTCAACAGACATTTTCACAATTTCAGCTAAATCTCTACAACATAAAGATGGTCTATTCAAATGGCACCCCCCGGCGCGGCGCAAGGTTGTTCGAGCAAAGAATGAATACACAATATAGTCACTTATTCGTAACATTGTCACTTCCTCCCCTCTTAAGTGGTGCTCAGAGAAACATACAATGTCATATTCCTTGGATTCTTGGTCTCCTAGAAAAGGCTCTATTTCTTCTATCTTATTTCTCACTGAACACACATTGATATGCAGAACCCTGAGATTCAAATCACATTTTGGTAATTTTCCGTTTGATTTTTTACATATCCTCTTCTCACCGGCAATGTCTGCATGTCATGATACTTTGCAGATCTGCCCCGCAGCCGGCTCTGTAGATTCACAAAATGGTTAATACTAATTCCGAGTGGCCACATTTCACCAGAGTTTATATCCCCCTCCAAAGAAACTGGAACTCCCAATCTAAAGGAGCTTTTTTCTACACTCTTCTTGGTATACATCTTTTCGCAAATGCATTTACTAGTGACATTTTTGTGTTTCAGGTAGTCCAGAATGGCCTTTGCATCTGTGTCAGGAGTAAACCCTGAAACAAATAGCCAGGAGTAGGCTTCAGCAACCTGCAATCCTGTTTGCTTCTTCAAGGTGCCCTTTTTGAGAAGAGGGCATCAGGATTTCTTATTTCGTACTTTTTCCCATCATCCAGGTTCTTGTTTGGCCTCATCATTAGGGGTTGGCTTGTTTTTGTTGGTCAGTATTGCAACCTGGACGTCCTGGTCTTGAACGTTAACAATGTCCTCTGAAGCTTGACCAGAAGGAATTTCTTTTGTTTCTAAAAATACATTGTTTTTGTTTATATCAGCGCTTGATGCACTGTTGCCAAGTGTAACTTTCGGCATCACATTCGACCTTCTGTTGCTACTTATCCAGTTGTTCTTATTCCAATATTCCAACTTATAGTATCAAGGAATTTTCCGCGATCGTTTAGTGTTTTTGAAGATTAACGACATAATAACGCGGTTATTTAGAGAGAAAACAATACACTTACACGTAATCGAGGACCGAATATTAAACAAGGTCATTTCGTTTGATCCTTATATTACAATATGCAATTTAAATCTGTTCCACACAAGACGTCGAGGCCGTGGCACGTTAAGCAATTAAAATTATAAAATTATTACAAAAGTGTGAGTGATAAATCAAGTCAATTAGCTGATAGGGCTAAAGGTTAAGTGCCCACTTCCTCGAAAAGTTAGTACTGATCAAATAAAGCTTTCAATATGAGAAATTAGTTTAGCTGTACCTACCTCAAATAAGAGCATTAGCTACTAAAAGGTTATGTAACATTTTAAAATTGTTTGCCACAACTTCGAAACAGCAGCAGAAACCGCTGCTTATCGCTTCAAAATTGCCCAAATTCACAGATCCTGGCCCATTTTCTCGATATTAAATCGTTTTAAATGAGATTTCAGGCAAATAAATCTACTTACTTACCATAATAAACTATACGCAATACGCATTATATATATTTTTTCAGTTCACTTGCAAAGGCGTTGCCTATAATACTCTATTGGGTACTGCAAGTAGGAAACGGAGAGGAGGAAAGATACCGATGGACTCTTTTCCTAAAGATGCTTAGACTATAGCCAACAGGGAACAATTCGGTTGGTAAGAAGTTCCAGATGCTCGTTACATACTAGAAGAAGGAATTTTGGTAGAGGCTGGTTCTGGGTGTGCTCTGTTGAAGAGCATATGGATGAGAGCTTCAAGCTCGTCGTGTGGACCGAACAAAGCTGGCACCGGAGGGAATCAGAGTTGTCAGTTCGGTCGAACACCATCCGTGATAATATCGGTAAAAAAAGGAGAGATCACCCACCATCCGCCTATGTTCCAAGGTGTGAAGGGAACGAGTTAGTGTTTCGTCGCTAATAAGTCTAACAGCTAGCCTCTGGATGGAGTCTAAGAGCGCTAAATGTGAGAGTAATACTCCAGAGTAGGTTTGATTCGCGCTTTATAGAGTGTAAGCAGCTGATGGGAGCTGAAGAATTTTTTGGCACGGAAAAGTACCCAGTTTTTGAAAGGCGCACATGGCGTGACCTCGGACATGCTCATCCCAAGACTAGTTAGTGGTTGCGGTTATTCCAAGAAGCGAAAGATTGAAGGGTGGAGAAAGGATTTCCTCCTCCATGATGATGTCAAGGTAGTTTCCCTTAGAACATAGCAGTATGTGTCTTTTTGGCAATGAAGATTACAAGATTGTTGGATCTCCATTCAAGAACTGTGTTTAAGTCTCGATTGATTGGGTCAGTCTGTTGTCTTCTTAGTTGTCCCAGAGTGGCCAATGATAAAGGGTTATCAGAAGAATAGGATGATACAAGACTGTTATCGCCTGCATAGCTGTAAATGGGGGTCTTAGTAAGCTTTAGAAGGACATTTATGCGCAGCAGAAACAAAGTTGGAGACAAAACCGAACCTTGCGGAACACCAGCATTGATGGCAAATGCCTCGGACGAGACACCATCGATAGCGACCTGAACCCTCCTTTTATCCAAAACACTAGAGAGTAGTGTATGTAGAGCCGGTGGAAAGCCATAAGCTGAGAGTTTGTCCAAGAGTGATTGGTGCCACACCCAGTCGAAGGCTTTGGAGATGTCAAGAGCAACGACTCGGGACTCTCCGTGTTTTTACAGGGTTCAATTCCAGATGTGTGTTACATAGGACATCACTAACATCAGATCTCCTGTTGAGCGCTTCGCTCTACATCCACATTGCCTATCAGATGTTATGTTGTTCTGTTCAAGGTATTTTAGGATCTCGGTGTTAATGACTTTTTCCATTGCCTTGGCCACTACTGGAGTTAAAGATATTGGACGGTAGTTACGGGTAATATTTTTCTTTCCCTTCTTAGGTACAGGTTGCACTCTAGCGTACTTCTAGAGAGCTGGGAAAGTACCTGTATTTTAGAATAAGGTATATAGTTTGGTTAGAATAGGTGTCAACTCCTGTGCGCACTGTTTGAGAACAATGGGGGGAATTCCGTCCAGTCCAGCGGCCTTTGAGCAGTCAAGACAACGAAGTAAACCTCTTATTTTTTTTTTGCTTGTAAACGATTTCTGGCATTGTTGTGGCGATCCTAGGCAACATTGGTGGAGTCTTGCCTTGTGCATCAAGGGTGGAATTTCGTGCAAACATTGACGCAAACAAGTCTGCCTTTTCCTTTGCAGTCACTGCAACGGAATTATCTTCGCGCAATAGTGGTGGAAAACTTGAAGATGAAAAGTTTTTCCCGATGGCCTTTGCAAATCCTCAAAATGATTTTGAGCCGTTCGAACAGTTCAAAAGTTTCCCGCAGATTCTCTGATCAAAACCTGCTTTGGATTAGTCAATAATTAGTTTGCAGCTGTTTTGTGCATCCAGAAAAGCTCCGAAACAACCGAAGGGTTGTTGCGCCATTTGCGATAAGTTGGGTTCTTTTTAGAAACCGCCTGAGTACACCTTTTGTTGAACCATGATTTTCCAGGATAGGATCGTTTATTAGAGAAAGGGATTGAAGTCTCTTAACCCAATGAGTGTAGTGGATTCAGCAATTACAGATGGATCGCTGGATTTAAAACAGACGTCCCTCCAAGGGAATGAGACGAAGCTCACTCCAGTTTGCATGTTTATAATGTCACACTTTGCGAGGAAACGCTTTAGAGGACAGTGGAGTTGGACAAGTGGACGTGATATAAGCCTGTGATCAGAGTTGCCCAGTGGTGATGTAATGTTTATCCTATAAGAGTTTTAAGACGTTGTTAAGAACAAATCCAGTAGGTAAGCCTGATGATTTTCAACGTCCGGTATCCGTATTGGCACGTCCGTGATATGCAAAAAAAAACGAATTTTAGTTCGAAATCTGCCATAAAATTGCCTCTAGTCACTAAGAGATGTCCACATTTTTCGACCCTGACCAATTTTTCCTGCCTCAAACCATTTTCAATGAGATTTCATGCAATTTAATGTATAAATACGGCTTCCGACATTTTGACATGACGCATAAGTTAAAATATTGAATTTTAACCTAAAAGTCATGACAAAATATTGCAAATTCTGATTTTTTTTGTGTTTTTATGCATTTTTCAATTCAAATTTGAACTCAAAAAATCACATTTCGGCATTTTCAATCGGATCGATGCGATGATTGATGTTTTGATATATTCTGCTCATATTCCCTCTCTTCAATGTACGAAAGTTTGGTTGCTCCAAATTATTCAGTTTTTCGGTAATAAAATATTAAATTGTCAAGTGTCGTGTCAAAAACCTCAAAATTTTAAATGGCGAAAGATTAGCTAGCCCACTCTATATACAAGGCATCATCATTTCCAGTGTTTTTCAATGCAGTTTTCACGGCGACTTTACTCCGACTGAACGTCACATAGCCGGGCTTGATGGCTCAGTCTCATTAGCTACTTAGGAAAAAGTGTATTTAAGATGTCAAAAGAAGCTTTCGCTTTAAGAACATATTTTATCGTATTAAACACACCATCAGGTATACATTTAATTTTAAAGTAGAGTGATAAAAATTCAATACATACAAAATGAGCATAAAAATTAACATAAAATCATTTTGAATTGCGCTGGTTGCTTAAACTGTTACGCCACTGATTCGACCGCCGCGTCGCCATCAGTTGCCAGGGAACGGCATCACAAAGAGCATTGGCGTAACGTGCTAACCGATTATTTCCGTTTTGACAGTTTAACGATGATTAATGTTCATTTGATTCATGCATAATAACACAACTGAGAAAGGAAATTTACTGATAGATGATAATGCAAAGTTCTTAAAACTTTAAGCTTCATTTTCGCCTACATTTTAATCTCTCTTAATCTTTCTTCAAACTTAGAGTTGAGTGAAACACCAGTTTCATCAAGTGTGGAAAAATATTATAATCAAATTAATACAATTTAAATATTTTATCATCTTGTCAAAGTTATACAAACGTAAAATAGTATAGTAAAATTCCTACGTGGAACTTTTTGGAGAATAACGTAATGGGAGTAGTAAATTTTCTCTTCAGTATAATGTCATTAATATATATATTATTATTATGCGTAAAATATTTAAGTTAAATCACTATTTTTTCTTTGTTCGTGGCTTAAACAATATTATCATCAGTTTGTTGACGCAATTCAATGGATTTTAAGCTTTGTTTCGGCAACGGGAAATACATGCATATCATTTTATGGCATTCCGCCTAATAATAATAATCTCTGCACAAATATAATTTATACTCTAATAAATATTTTTTGAAATTCCTCCTTTATCTTCGATCGGGCGTAATTTTGTTATTGCCAAAATGTGGCAGATATTTTTAATATCTGCACAAATATATTTGAAACTCTAATAAATATTTCTTTAAATTGCTCGCTTATTTTTGATCGGTCGAGATTTTGTTATTGCCAAATGTGGCAAATATTTTCCGTTAATATCCCTAAATTTTATCAGGTCCTTCTAGGCCTCTAGAAAAATTTGTATAAATTATTTAACATATTATTATTACGATCACAAACTTATTCGTATCAGAGATCCAGAAACAATAATAACATAGTAAATATTACCTTAAAGTCCACATGTCCACCTATAGCTACTATGTACACTATGTTCACTAATTGACGAGCAACGTTCAATTCGTTCAGCAGTTTACCTTCCAGCACAGGAAAAGTCACTTTAACACTTACTAAGTTTCTGTTGTAGCTTCTATATACAATGAACTTCAACTTATTGCAAATGAGAATGACTTGAATGTAGTAGTTTGAGATTGTATGCAGTTATATATGCATATGACATGACACGGATGCCCTTGTGAATGCGGTTTTTATACACGCAAAAATTATTGTAAAACATGCTATGCAGGTAACATAGGTAAACTGAAATCCGCGTAGGAAATAGCATTGGTATCTTTATATTGCAATAAAGCATCAGAGAATGGTTGCAGACAAGTGCAGAGTAATCCTTATGTTAGAATAAGGCCGGAGAATAGCAACCCAGTGTTATACTCTGATAGAAAATATTGAACGCCAATGGACAAGGCCAACGCTAGCACAGCGATGGTACCGCGTTTGAGATGTTGAGTAACGTGTGAGTTCGAGACAAGACTCGATTACTTGTGGTTAGAGACAAGACTCTAATGTGAGAACTCCCATGGGAGATTGCCGTGGGGCGCTAGTACAGCGATGGTACAGCGTCTTACTTGAGAGAGAGTGACTGCAAACATGTGAGTTTACTTACTGGGGTTTCGAGACAAGACTCGATTACTTGTGGTTAGAGACAAGACTCTAAAGTGATGAACTCCCATGGACGAGACCAATGGGGGGACGCCAGTACAGCGAGGGTATAGCGTCATACTGAAATTTAGGATAATGTCAGACAGGGTGCCGATATATACTTTTCTGTAGGCTTGAGATGACGACGAGCATGGCTGAATACCACAATTCACTTGAGTAGAGAACTAGAGGGATTATTAGGCCTCAAAACTTGAAACTGCCCGGCAGGGCGGCTTGACGCCATGCCGGCGGGAACAGCGGCTTTTCGTAGAAAGCGTTGTGATTGGTCACATGCCTTTCGAGGCCGCTTTGCATTTAGCATTCTAGACTGGCTGAAGTAATGGATAGACATTTTAAACAAGAGATGGCGTTAGTAGTATCGCCAAAGTTTTTAAGGTTTCCTTGGCGTGGAATGTTAAAGTTGTACAAAATTAAATCGTTAGATTTGAAAGCGTGTTCAAAATGGTTTTTGAACACCGGTAAGACGGATGAAGTACTTGGGGAAATGGATATTGAACTACAACTTGGAAGAATTATTGCACCACACAGTGTTAGTAGCCGAGATAGGAGACGAATTTATTTTGGTGATGGACCTCATCGGTCAACATGGATTCTCTTTTGACAGACAATAAACTTAACCTTCTGTAGTTTGACACCGAAGAGTTCATCCTTACCAAGACAAACGATGGCACACCGACTAAAGTAGTGGCGGCATGTACTGTCAGAATAAGCGGAATACCAAGCAGATAATCTTTGCGAAATTGGAGAAGGATTTTGGAGGCTGCATCGGAATTATTCAACACTATGATTTGCCTTGCAAACACCTCGTAGGCAAAGCACTAGTCAAAACCAACGGCGAAATGCCGATAAGGATAGCAAATTTTTCATCCAATTCCATCAAAATCAATGAAGGGGATGTAATAGCCACGGTCAAGAGTAACACCCTGAACATCACCTAAGGAAGTCCTAGGACATTTCCAGAAGTTGTGGCGTCATTTGTCCTCCGAAGTACTGAAGAAAGCTACGCAATTTCTCAAACAGCAGAGCACAGCCTTTGAAAGTGAAGATAGCAATACTGGAAGAACGAACATCATAAAACATGAAATCGACACAGGAACTGCTCACCCCATATGGCAGCAGCATCCTCAGAGGTTACCAGTGACGAAGCAGCAAGAGGTTACCACATTAGCGGACAAAATGCTTGACGATGGAATTATTGAAGAGTCATCAAGCCCATGGTCGTCTCCTGTTGTCATACCTGTCCTCAAAAAGGGCTCTCTCAATGATCCCTCCAATTGCAGGCCTATTTCTCTGATACCTGCTACTGCAAAACAATTTGAATTGGTGTTAAAGAACCAACTCTATGAATATTTCGAAATCAACAATCTTTTCTCTGGGGATCAATTTGGGTTTAGAGTGAAGAGATCTACAACGGAGGTAGTAGTGAGTATGCTTGAGTACCTTGCGAGGGTGTTTGAGGATGAGGAATATGTGTGTACTTCCTTCTGAGACCTATCCAAGGCGTTCGATTGTGTATCTCATGATGTTCTCTTGCAAAAGCTGAAGTACTATGGGGTGGATCATCTTAGCCTGTCTCTGCTGTCCAGCTACTTGGGGGGTCGAGGACAAAGGACCTTTTACAATGGATTGTTGTTTGACTTGGTCGAAGTCAAGCATGGAGTTCCTCAGGGATCCATTCTGGGGCCCCTCCTATTCCTCATTTATGTCAATGACCTCTATAAAGTGGCTAAAAAATTTAAAAAGTGGCGCTTTGCAGATGACACAACTGCGGCTGGGAGTGGGAGGAGTGAGAGCCTGCTACTATCTGCTCAACAGGACGAAAGCCTGCTTCAAGAGTGGTTTGTTGCAAACAGACTATCATTGAACGCTGTCAAGACTGTTAAGGTTCTCTTTGGCCTCAGACTGATTACTGAGGAAAATACAGCTGAAGTAAGGTTTTTGGAGGTGTACCTGGATCCAAGGTTGACTTTTGAGGGGCATGTTGATAAATGGCTCTAGAAATATATACCTTTTGCGAAATTTAGTAAAAAACCTTCCTTCTCAGGTTCAATCCTATAATGTTATATTTCAATCAATAGCCACTTATGCAATAGTGGCATGGGGACATTCTAGTCATGCCCCCCGCATATTAATTGCTCTACAGAGAAGGGCTATTCAAGTCATTGCTGGTAGGGGTTATAGGGAGGATGTAAGACCAACTTTTCGCGACCTAAGAATCTTCAAAATTCCATCTAGGTATATATATGAATGTCATATTTATGCACACACAAACCAACAACAATATTATCCTGAATAACGCCTATCATAGTCATGACACAAGGCTGGGTGGTGGAATAAGAATTGGGTTTCTGACGCTTCAAGCCTGATGTTTTTTGACTTGAGGAATAATTTGCATGAATGAATTACTCGTAATATATGAATCTTATCAGAGGGAATCCAAACCGATCAACGAAATATTACAGCAATCAAAGACGACTGGAGTTTTCGTCGACAAACACGAACAGCGCAGCTTCGTTGGATTATGTACTGTCGAAGGATTTGCAAATATAGATGCACCTCTACATAAGCTCTCTGAAGAACGAGCAAATTATAGCTGGGATCATGACCGTGATTCTAGGTTCAGGAAATTAAAAGCGGCTTTATGTTTTAGTCCAATATTGCGATATTCGGAACAAAAGGGTACATTTGTATTGGACACAGACGCAAGCAACGCCGGCATCGGAGCGGTTTTACGGCAAGTACAAGCAGGATATGAACGAGTTATTGAATACTACAGTCGAACACTTTCGAAATCTGTACGGAACTACCGTGTAATACGAAGAGAGGTTTTGGCAATAGTACCGTCTGTTGAGCATTTTTATCAATATTTGTATTTCTAATAAGGACTGATCATGAAGCACTGAAATGGCTGGGGGGATATGAGACATCCTGAAGGACAGGTAGCAGGTGGCTTGAAAAGTTGCAAGAATATAAGTTTAAGGTTAAGCACAGGGTAGAGAGATTGCATAATAATGCAGAAGATTTATCCAGAAGACCAAGCGAGGATAAGTGTAAGCATTTCCAAAGAATAAATCAACGAGAAGAAATTACTCCCATTAGGCAAATGAAGTTTAAGGTTGTTCAGCAGTGGACCACAGAGCAACTTAAAAATGATCAGCTTGAGGATAGTGAAATAGCTTCTTCTTCTTTAACAGACCCTAACTGTCCACTCCTGAACGTAGGCATCCCCTCTTCTCTTCCACTCTTCTCTGTTTTGGGCCCCTTGTTGCCATTTTTTACCCACTTTTTCGGTGATGTCGTCGATCCATCTTCGTTGTGGTCTGCCGACGCTCCTCCTGTTTGCTCTTGGTCTCCATTGTACAACTTGTTTTGTCCATCGCGTTCCATCTTGTCTGGCGACGTGGCCTACCCAGTTCCATTTCGCTTTAACGATAGTCTTTATGACGTCTTCGGTTCGTCGTCTGATTTCCTTGTTTCTGATTTGGTCGCGCAGGCTGACACCTAATAATATAGGTATTGAAAACTTTTGTCTTTAAGTTTGTGGGAATTTTGGGGTTCTTTAGGATATAGCTTAGTTTTCCGGTAGCCGCCCACGTCATTCGAATTCGTCTACCTATTTCTGCGGTCTGTTTTTTTCTGCCCAATTTTATAGTGTGTCCTAAATAGATATATTCGTCCACCTTCTCAAGGATGTCGTCGCCTACCCTAAATATGGTATCCTCCGAAGTCATGATCTTGGTTTTCGTGATATTAATTGTAAGGCCTTTTTCTTCTGATGTTGTCTTCAGTTCGACTAACATCTGTTGAAGTTCTTCAGTATCATTGTTGATTAAGACAATGTCGTCCGCGAATCGGAGATGATTAAGATACCGGCCGTCGATGTTGATGCCTTTTGTTTCCCAGTTCAGATCCTTGAAGATATCTTCCATAGCGAGGGTAAATAGTTTGGGTGAAATTGTGTCACCTTGTCGCACTCATCTTTTCATAGGTATTTTATCTCTAATGAGGTCTTCTGCAATTTTGACCTGGATGGTAGCATTGTCGTAAATATATTTTAAAAGGTCTCGGTATTTGCTGTCTATTCTCGCTTGATTCATTGCATTAAAGATGGCCCACCGTTCGATAGAGTCGAAGGCTTTGTTGTAGTCTACGAAGGCTAGGTGGAGTGGCTCGTTATATTCGTTGCATTTCTCTTTAGGATCCTCACGGTTTGAATGTGTTCTACAGTACTGTATCCTTTGCGATATCCAGCTTGCTCGGGAGGTTGGTAGTCGTCAAATTTATTTTTTAGTCGATTAGTGACGATTTTGGTTAATAGTTTATAAGGATGTGGTAATAAACTTATAGGTCGATAGTTGTCAATTTTGAGTTTGTCCCCTTTTTTGTATAATAGGACAACAACGCAGTTTTTCCAAGTTTCGGGCACTTTGGCTTCGGAGAGACATTTATTTAGTAATATTTTTATTGAATCTAGTGTGGCTACACCTCCTAGTTTTATCATCTCTGTTGTGATTCCGTCCGCACCGGGAGCCCGTCCGTTCTTGAGTTGGATTAGGGCGTGTTCTATTTCATACGTGGTGATATCCGGAATTTCTTCTGACCCGACGTTCATTATGCTGATGTTGTCATAATGTCTGTTTTGTGGTTGTGGATTGTTTGAGGTATATAGTTTGCCGTAAAAATCTTGGACGATTTTAGTAATCTCGGGCTTCTCTTCTTCCAGATTGCTGTCTGTGTCCATCAGTTTATGTATTCTGATTTTACCATTTGTCCTTTCCTTTCTTAAACATATCATATTCTTGTTGTTTTCAATCGTTGACCGTATAAGTTCTGTGTTATAGCTCCTTATGTCTTTCCTAATATCTTTCCTGATGTTTTTGTTGAGCTCTGCATATTCTGGGGAATCTCGACTCATGTTTTTGCGTTTGTTCATCAGATCTCTGGTTTCGTTCTTTATCTTTGAATGATTCGTTTTCGTTTTCGAGCATATTTTCTTTGTTGCTGTACTTATATCGCTTCTTAATTTGTTTTCCAGGGTGTCTATATCCATGTTTTCCAGATCGCTTCTATTTGTCAGCTTCCTTCTTAATTCTGCTTGGTATTTGTCGATATTCTTTTCTAGTTGTTCTTTTGTGGGGAAGACGTATTGTTTTATAAGCTTGTTTCTTTCTGCCTTGGTATTTATTTTGACCGTTGCTCGTAATATTCTGTGGTCGCTCCCTACTTCAAATTTGTTTAAAACCCCGACGTTTGTGACAATATATTTTTTATTTGAAAATATGTAGTCGATCTCGTTCTTGGTTTGAGAATCTGGGCTCTTCCATGTCCACCTCCTATTTGGTGGCTTTTAGAAGAAGGTGCTCATGCAGTACAGCTTTTTCTCTTGTACGAAATTTATTAGCTTGTCCCCTCGTTCGTTTGCATATCCAAGTGCGTGTCTTCCTCTATTCGGAATGTTGTCTTTGTTTTCGGTTCCTACCTTGGCGTTAAAGTCGCCTATTATGATTTTGTACTGGGTTCTTTCTGAGCTTATAGCCTGTGAGATGTCCTCATATAATTGATCCGCCTCTTCTTCTTCTGAGGTGCTCGTTGGAGCATATACCTGGACTACTTGGAGACTATATCTCTTTGATATTCTAAGGACTATGTATAATACCCTTGGTACTTTCTTATGTATTAATATTGCTATTCCACCGATATGTGTATTGTTTTCGCTGTTGTTCTGATATAATATGTGCCCTGATTTGAGCGTTGTGCATTTTTCCTCGGGTAGTCTCGTTTCGCACAGACCGACGATGTCCCATTTGATTTGTTGGAGTTCTTCTTTCAGTTCCTCTTGTCGTTCTATTGCTCTCATTGTTCTGATGTTATAGGTGGCAATATGTAGTGTGGTTTGTTGTGGTTGATTGGTTGTGGTGGTTTTTGCGAATTTTTTGCCTCCCCCAGAATCCTTGAGGCAGACCTTTTTAAAGGTGTGGGATTTGGATACAGGTATCCTACCCACCTGGGGTACGATTCCATTTGTTTTGTGATTCGCCATTTTTGTAGAGTTGGGGGGGTTTTTAGCCAATTTTCTTCCACGCTGGTTAGACGGGTTGGAAGAAACTTTTTCAGCCGCTCCTAACCTGGAGAACCGACGCTGTTTGCAGCCGCTCATCTAGAGACACACGCTGCTGTGTCAGTTTTGGTCCGCCCCGGGTATTTTATTTCCCCGGTACCCACCATATCTGGTGGGCTTTCCCCTATCCGCCACCTGGGGAGGCGCCCGATGGAGGACTGGCAACCCCACGCAGGTCAGTGAAATAGCACTGCTGCTCAAAGCTAAAGAAGAACATCAACCAAGACCAAGTTGGAGAGAGATTTCAACTAAAGGAGTTACTTTTAAAACTCTGTTGGCTCAGTGGAATTCCATGGTAGGGGATTGGGAAAGCGCCGATGTAAAAATAGTGAAGACATAGTTAGGGGTTTCAAGGAGGAAGATATCGGAAGTTCTGGAAGAAGTTCATAATGTTCGGAGGGAACAACACGATTGACAAGATCCGCGACAGACTTTACTGGGTCAACTACTGCCAGGATGTGAAATCGTGGTGTTGGCAGTGCTCAACCTGTTCCGCAAGTCAAGGACCAAAAGCAAGATCTAGTGGGAAAATGAAACAGTATAATGTGGTGCTACTCTTTGAACCTATCGCCATTGACCTAGTTGGCCTTTTTCCAGAAGTAAATAATGGTAACAAGTACACCTTAGTGGCAATTAACTACTTCAGTAAATGACCTGAAGTATTTGCGATACCCAATCAGGAAGCTGTTACCATAGCAGTGAATAACCTATTTGGCAGATTTGGTGTTCCGTCAGAGCTGCACTCAGATCAAGGACGCAACTTCTAATCCAGGGTTTTCCAGAAAGTATGTGATTTACTCAACATCCCTAAGACACGGACTACAGCTTTACATCCACAATCAGACGGCATGGTTGAGAGGTTTAACAAGACCATTGAAGAACGTTTGTCAAAGATCGTAGATGAACATCACAATAAAGATTGGTACCAACTCATACTACTATTTGTGATGGCATATAAACTGCTGGCCATTTGCTTTCGAGCAACAAAAATTTTGCCTAAATTTAAAACTAAATATGTTCTTAAACAGACATGATATCGATCTCTGGTTTTTAATCGTTAATAGATGTGTCCCTTAAGAGAAAATTTCCAATGTTGGATTTTTCTAAACTGTGAAATTTTGTTCTTTACAGGGTGTCAAAAAATGCGATGATTTTTGCTCCAATTTCAATAGCATGTAACTTTCATAAAAAAAATTTAAAATTTTGTCACTGCACATTAGTTGAATCACTGGTCCATAGCAAAGAATGCAGTCTGTCAAATTTTTGATATCTGCTATATTTTAATAGATCCAGATTTTTTTGAAAAACTTTGTTTATTCAACTTTTTGGTAGTTAGACCACACTGTGCGGTGTATCATGCAAACTTTGTATGTGATTATTATACCTTACGAGAAGCTTGTTTATGATCAGTACAAAAATTGTACCTAAATGTTGTGATGTGCAGTGGCGTACTTATAATCACTATAATATGTCTATGGTTTATGAGTATCTCACATTTTTTCACGATTGTTTTGGCTTGGAAAGTACTTGGTCGCAAAATCAAACTAGTGATATTTCATTTTAATTTTTTTCCAAAAATTAAATTACAAAATTATAAATTTTTTTAATTTTTTTTAGACGCACTGTAAAATATACATGTAGAAACAGTGCAATATTAAAAAATAAAAAATAAGGATAAAACTTGCTTAATCTAGAGGAGAGTAATTTCCAATACACAACAATTGGAAAAACTTTGAGATACTAATAAACGATAGTATAAGGTTATTATAAGTACGCCACTGCACATCACAACATTTAGGTACAATTTTTTTACCGAACATAAAAAAGCTTTTCGTAAGGTATAATGATAATCACTTATAAAATTTGCGCGATATAAGGCACAGTGGGGTCTAGCTACAAAAAAGTTGAAAAATCAAGGTTTTACAAAAAAAATTAATATCTCTTAAAATATAGCAGATATCAAAAATTTGACAAACCACTTTCTTTGCTATAGACCAGTGTTTCAATTGACGTACAGTGACAAAATTTAAAAAAATTATTGTGAAAGTTACATGCTATTGAAATTGGAGCAAAAATCACCGTCTTCTTTCACACCCTGTATATAATATTTTTGGAAAGTTTAAAAAAATTTGACATTGGAAAGTATTTCCTAAAGGATAAGTCCATTAGTCATTAAAAACCGTAGGTCGATATCATGTTTGGTAAACAAAATATTTAGTTTTAAATTTAGGCGAAATTTTCCTTGCTCGAAAGCAAATGGCCAGCAGTTTAGATCAGCAGTCCACGACACGACAGGAAAAACACCAGCCGTGGTTTTATTTGGAAGAGAATTCCGTTTACCCTGTGACCTATTATTTGGTACGCCAGCAGAAAACCAAGATATGGATATTTAAGACTACACGGACTATCTTAAGGAAATGTTACTTACATCCATGAATTAGTCAGAGAAAACACGGAGAAAGCCAGTGATTGAATGAAGACACAATATGATCTCAAAGTTAATTCTATGGGATTTCAGATTAACGATAAAGTCTGGGTTATATAGTCCGCAAAGGAGGAAAGAAAGATCGCCGAAGCTAACTCCAATATTGAAAGGGCCAGTCATCAAAAGAATCAATGAAGTAGTGTATAGAACGCGATGTAGCCCCAGAAGCAAACTCCACCTCAGCAGGCTCAAATCAGATCATGGACATGAAGTAGCTGATCGGGGCGATCAAGTTTAAGGGGGAGGCGATGCCACGGCTAGCA
>MU187147.1:0-36418 GCA_016904865.1 Pissodes strobi
TTATGTTTGCGATACGTCATTGACTTGCGGAGGCTAAAAGGCAACGAAAAACAAAAAAATATATCCAGCACCGTATTTAAAAAAATTAAGTTGATGATGGTTGCTAGAAGACGAAACGTCGGATTTTAAATTTAACAATGCCTCCTTGTAGAGGGGAAAAACTGGCAAAGAAAAAGAGATATAACGTCAGAAAAAAATAAAAACGATTTTGGAAAATTTCGTATTTTTCCGGATATCTACAGAATTTCTCAAATTTCAAAACGGCATCTTGTAGGACATACAATTGCGCAACTTTGCCTTAATTTAACCGACCTGGTATCTCTTAGAGTTCCCGACATCCCATGCATGCACTCGAATTTGTAGCACCCTGTATATAGTAGTTGGGCGATGCCAAACCAACCCTATTTTTAAAAAAAGTGTCATAAAACATGGCCTATTAATCGGTATAAATATCTCCGGGTTTATCGCTTCATTGTTTTATTACTATGCAAAGAACAATTCAAAAATAAGGATATTCGATACTTGGGGCACAGCTTAGTAGTACCTTGGGGCTTGGGGCCCTCAATTTAGTATTGTATCTCTTTTTCTGGACCGTATTTTGACATTTTATTAAATTATTATGAAAATTATACTTTGTTTCATTTCAATTAAATAGTATTTATTGCCTTATGTTTGGATTAGTTTTTGTGGATTGCACCCCCGAAGCGTGCGAATCTAGAGTAGAGCAATGTGTGGTGTTATATTATAAACTGCTGGCCATTTGCTTTCGAGCAAGAAAAAATTTGCCTAAATTTAAAACTAAATAATTTCTTAACCAGACATGATATCGATCTCTGGTTTTTAATGGTTAATAGAGTTGCCCCCTTAAGAAAAAATTCCCAATGTTGGATTTTTTCAAACTGTCAAAAAATTTATATAAAGGTAGTCAAAGAAGACGATGATTTTTGCTCCAATTTCAATAGCATGTAACTTTCATAATAATTTTTTAAAATTTTGTCACTGTACATCAATTGAATCACTGGTCCATAGCAAAGAAAGCAGTTTGTCAAATTTTTGGTATCTGTTATATTTTAAGAGATGCCGATTATTTTGTAAAACCTTGCTTTTTTCAACTTTTTAGTAGTTAGACCACACTGTGCGTTGTATCGTGCAAACTTTGTAAGTGATTATTATACCTTACGAGAAGCTTGTTTATGTTCAGCAAAAAAATTGTACCTAAATGTTGTGATGTGCAGTGGCGTACTTATAATCACTTATATGCCTACGGTTTATGAGTATCACAATTTGTAACGATATAACGATTGTTTTGTATTGGAAAGTACTCGCTCGCAAAATCAAACACATCAAACTAGTGATATTTAATTATAAGGGTTTTTAAAACAAGTTTTATTTTAGGAATAGTGTTGTATCAGAAATAAATAAATAAAATTTTTCCAAAAATTAAATTATAAAATTATAATTTTTTAAAAGATTTTTTAGACACACTGTAAAATATACATGTAGATATAGTGCAATATTAAAAAATAAAAAATAAGGAAAACATTTGCTTAATCTAGAGGCGAGTACTTTCCAATACAAAACAATCAGGAAAAATTGTGAGATACTCATAAACCATAGTACAAGAAGTGATTATAAGTACGCCACTGCACATCGCAACATTTAGGTACAATTTTTTTACTGAACATAAACAAGCTTTTGGTAAGGCATAATGATAATCACTTATAAAGTTTGCACGATACAACGCACAGTGGGGTCTAGCTACCAAAGAGTTGAAAAAAATCAAGGTTTTACAAAAAAATTAATATCTCTTAAAATATAGCAGATATTAAAAATTTAACAGACTACTTTTTTTGCTATGGACCAATGCCAGTGCTTTAATTGACGTACAGTGACAAAATTTTAATAAATCATTCTAAAAGTTACATGCTATTGAAATTGGAGCACAAATCACCGTCTTCTTTGACACCCTGTATTCCTGTATATAAAATTTTTTGAAAGTTAAAAAAATCCAACATTGGAAAGTTTTTCCTAAGGGATAAATCTATTAATCATTAAAAAACCGTAGGTCGATATCATGTCTGGTTAAGAAAATATTTAGTTTTAAATTTAGGTGAAATTTTCCTTGCTCGAAAGCAAATGGCCAGCAGTTTATTTTTGAAATTATATTTTGTTTCATTTCAATTAAATAATATGTCAAGCTAAAGTGCTGGATGTGGGCTCATATACAGTACAGTCTGTGCCTAAAATTGTATTGAAGGTATCTGCGGAGTTTCATGATTTTTTTAGTCGTCTCAACTGCCTCCGTGCAGAGTTTCGTGCTGCCCATATAATATTCATACACAAGAACATTAAGTGGTATATATTATAATTACTGGTATAAACATAAAGAGTCCCCAAGTTTCCCATTATTTAATTTATCTTGGGTGCTCTGAGAAATGCTACTTTGACTTTGAACTCCGATTAAGTGGCTGCTAAATTAATCATGGCTTTGAATATCACACATCTATTAGTGTCGTACCGTACTGACATCATTGACACATTCAAAACACCAATTACTTTAACGAGTCTTTAAAATTCCCCAGCAAGATGTCTTCTTTGCACAAGTGAGTGATATACATATAAAATTATACGACATTGACACAACAGATAATAGCTAGATATAAGCGTAATTTTTTAAAATGTTTGTACCTAACTGCGTCCCATATTTTTTATGGAGCCGCTACTGATGATCAGGTACAATCAGACTGAAATAGGAACACCACTGTTGTGCGCCAGTGGACAGCGATAATAATATAAACGTTTTAAATTGTAAATAGCCTAAAATACATCCTCATTAAAAACGATAAAATTAAATATGTAATAATTTCGCGAGTAGATAGATAATAGTACTGTTTATTATTAATATAAACGATTAAAATCAAAAACATTTAACAGGTGCATAGCATAATATACTTACATAGGTTTTTTTAATTGGATGCTTGTACTATATACTATGATAAAATGCACTAGATGTTTGATAATGGTGAATGCGCCGGTTTTTGATGCATACGTGTTTGCTCAATACCTCTTATAACTTTTAGTCCGAGAGCTGGCGACATTTTTGATTGGTAGATTTTTTAAGCCCTGGTATATCTTTTATTTTATAATACTAATAAAAGTCATCAACAAAATGAACACTTGCAATCTTGTTGGCGGGACAACGATTGAAGGCGGCCGGCCTGCCAATTATGTTAAAAAAGGGGAATGTTGGAAATGTTGAAAGCTGAAACTATTTCTATTGATTATTGATATTTCAATAAGATATAAAACAATCCCCTGATTGATACAAATATTAAAAGCTATTTTTTGTGTGATTTCTTTAATAAATAAGGTAATAAAAAACGTATCCTGTCAGCCATTTGATGCGATCTAGCTTCAGCAGGAACATTGAGGCAAATTTAATGTTTCGAGATCCGGCATTCCATACTGATCACTGATGTTCAGTCCGCTTGATGCTGGGATCTACACTCAAATCAGTTTCTGTTACTTCTAAGGCAACAAGTAAATTTGATGTGAATCATTTGAGCTCACTGAAAATGCAAAACTCTACCTATATTTGCATAGAAGACACGTTTGGAAATAAATCCAAAAAACAGTTTTCTATATTACTGTGGGCCATTTTGGTTTTACCCTTAACTTTTACAGAGTGTTCATCGGCACCGCCAGGGGAATATTAAAACAAAGCTTAGTATAAAACTACATTTCAAATTCAGTGAAATATGCATAGGTACCTGAAAATTACATTGACATTTTATACAATACCACAACAATTGAAAGATCTTTCAGTACCCTCCGACTTGTAAACACCTGGTTGAGATCAACCATGTCTGAGGAAGGACTCTCTGGTATCTGCATGCTTAGCGTTCACAGGGAATTTGTGAATAATAAAAATAAAGTTATTGAAAAAGCAATAAATCGGTTTTCACAAAAGAGAAGAAATCTGCTATTACTATTCTCCGATTCATATAAATGGACCCCCCTTTAATTTTCTCAATTGACGTTTTAGAAAAAAATGTTGAATACAAAAATTAAAGGGGATGGATGCGAACTTTTTTAGGGCACAGCACTGTTGTATACAGAGTTTTCCACAAATGTGGGATTAAACAAACTTATATATTTTTTAAATGAAACACCCTATACCTGACATGCTAATATTTAAGGGGTGATTCTTGGACTTATTTTAAGAAAAAAACTTCATATGAACCTAAACGGCCTAACTTTTGAGATACAGGGTGGTAAAGTTATCAGAGAAAAATCTGTTTTATATAATAACTGTGATACTATTGCAGATATCTTTATGAAATTTAGTACACGTCTTCTATGCATCAAAATCCATTTTCTGGGTGGGCTACAGGGGCTATAGCGACATTTTTAAATTCAGTTAAACCTAACCTAAGAAAAAGAAGAAGAGAGTTTTAAAGATTGCCGATTCGATTGTTATATTATATCATCAAGATCGAGGCTCAGTTCCAGTTTATTACTTTTGTTACCTGTTGCTCAGCTCTACTTTTTTATGTTTAATTGACGTGGGAAATTCGTCAATAATGTTTGGTAAAATCCGCTTCGTCCGCTCGTGGAAGGCGTGTTTTTTTAACGATTTTAACGACTTTTGATAACAATTGGGCGTGGCACCTCCTAATTTTTCATCCACTGCCCCCTTCACTTTGACCTTCTGGCGCCCACGAGAGTGTGATATCTGACGCTGATTTTTAAAACTGAATATCTTAGAAAATGGTGAGTTTGGCATTTGACGAAATAACTCATCTTATTAGGTATAAATAATAAAAGTTAGTAGTAGCAAAATATCATTATTCTAATTTTTTTTGTAAATATATAATTTAGCTTTCAGTAGGCTGTACTGTCTTAAAGTCAGACCAGAGTACAAATATTTATTTGTTTACAAAAAAACTATTAGTTTTAACTTACCAAGAGAAGCTTCTGGATCAGACAGATCACTAATCGAAGGAACCTTTTGTATGGAACCCAGCGCCTGCATCTGACTTTGATCCTCGTCGCTATCGTCCACGACTTCTTGCTTGAGAATAAATCCGGGGTCATCATCCTGCAAAATAATAAGTTTTTACTATTTAGGGCGATATACTAAAAAAAAACTGTTTGTAACTTGATAGCAAATATTTAATAGAGCGTTCTTGATTAATTCATCTTTAAAATATGTAGCCATTTGAAACAAAATTGGTCAACTCTTAATAAAATGGCCTTATTCACAAGTAGAATGCGGGTGTTATAGAGCCTATGTCAAGTTCAACTTTCAGGTAAAAAAATAAAACCAGATGATCAACTTTATACTTCACGTCCGACGAGTATCAGCTTTTCAATACTTGCATAGAAACGCGCGAAGTCACAACAAATATGATAAGTTTCACCCATGTTTAGGTTCATTATTAGCTCGTTCGAAAGTTATAGAAAATTTTCTGTTTTAGATGAATTTTATCAGTCTAGTTGTGCTAACATCAAATCTGACAAATCTGAAATAAACTGTTTGTGTCTCTGAAACATCTTTATTCAAGTGAAAAACTCAAAATTCCTATTCCATAAAACAAATAAAAATGTAAGTCACTTTAGCAAAGAGAGCTTCAAATATAAGTAAACTGAAACAACAGGTTGTTATGATAAAAGAAAGAAAAAAGAAATGCGTTTCGAAGAAACAGAAAAATCAAATTTCTTTTACATTGAGAGGTTTCTAAAAATATACTTAATATTTTCTCCTCGCTATCAACCACAGGTGGTGATAAAAGGGCAATCACATCCCCTATGACCACAACAAATAGATCATTCTCGTTTACTCTCAATGCCTTTCTGGGAGAGTCTGCCAACTTCATGCCCATTAATTCGAATTTATCCTTCTCCAAGGCGTTTTTTGCAATAGATACATAACGATAATTAATAGGTTTTCGTATTTTAATAATCGCTGTTGGAGCTTGAATTTTATGCGGTTACAATTTTTACTGGTACTACGTTCACTTTGGTGGGTCTGTTGCGGCTTCTAGATGGCGTGTTGAAATATGTGTTCTCCTTCAAATTTAACAACAATGTTCCGCATTTGTCTCTCACCAACACTCTCTCTCTCTCTTTCAAAAGTTTTTCTAAAACACGATCCTGATTGAATGGCACCATTTCCGTTGCTTCAAATCAAGACGCCAAACTCCTTTTAAATGAGTCTGCTGTTTATCTTTTTAAATTGTGTTGTCCACTGGAGTCAATGTTAATTGCAATAAAGGCGGGAATTCTTTTTTGTCGATAGACGTAAGATTGAATCAGTTCTCTTTCGAACAAGAAGTACCCCCTCCAGACAATTTTGAATGGTCTGAAAAACCCTGCATCCAAGGAGTGAGACAAATATATAACATTCTTCAGTAAGCAGACGAAACCGATATTATTATTATCTATACTCGCATAGTTTTATCACTTCTTCCGTGAAATGATCATCCCAATTAGTATTTCAGGCTCTCCTTGACATTTAGCTGGAGGTAAAAGGCTCGATCACTAAACGCTATAACGAGCGCCATCTGCACATCATTTATCAGCACCGCACTTAGGCCCATGTTCTGTCCATTGAGCCCACATAAAATTGTACATGCGGCTCGCAGGAAGATTATCCGCGTTGATTTTGAGATTACTGGAATAGTCCCAAAACCTCTGCACGAGCTCTCTTGATGTTGGCAGCAAGCCTTTCATAAATTCATGGTTGTGTTTTTCTTTAGTCAATAAAGCCCAAGAAGATTATTTCTAAATCTTGCGACAATACGGACAAGGCGGAAAGTATTTTTTGTCGATAGACGTAAGATTTGAATCAGTTCATTATATTATATATACGGAGGGAATCGACACCTAACTCATGGAGATCAATAAGTCTGACCTCCTTTCTGGAAAAGATATTGGGCGTGGGTGTGTGTTCATAGACATTAAAGGAGCATTCAAATAATGCATTAGCAAACTCTTTATATACAGCCTTAACTAAAAGAGAAGTTGAACCACAGATAAGGAACTGGATCAGGCGTATGTTGAATTGTAGAATAGCCATAACAACCCTGCAAGGGGAGGGCTACAGATTCAGGGCTGTTAGGCGATGTCAGGAGGGTGGGGTTTTGTCGCCTCTCCTGTGGTCTCTCCTTATGGATGGTCTGCTAGAGGTCCTCTCGCTGTGGGATGTGGAGGTGCAGACATAAGAGGATGATCTAGTAATACTTATAAGAAGCAACTAGCAAAGAACTAGCTCAGAGGATCTTCAAGAGGTGCTAACCGTGGTCTATGACTGGTGTGAAAGGGAACAACTATCTGTGAACCCGCACAAAACAGTATTAGTACCGTTCCCAAGGAAGAGAGGGCTGGACCACTTTCATTCAAAGAAGAAACTATCCTATTTGCGGACACAGTGAAGTATCTGGGAATTACCCTAGATAAAACACTTAACTGGAATGCGTATCTGGATAAAATTGCCGCAAGCGAAACTGTCACTACCTGCAGAAGCCTTTGTGGCCAAACATGGAGCATACATTCCAAAAAAATTGCACTGGCTATATATTGCCGTCATAAGACCAATGATAGCATATGGAGCAGTAGCTTGGCACTCTAAGAGCTTACAGAGCTCTGCGAGAATCAAATTATCCACCTTACGAATACAAGCGTGTCTGGCAATTAGTGCCGCCTTCGGCACTACACCCACGGCAGCGCTTTAGTATCTTCTAAATCTGCCACCTCTCCAAGCAGTACTGGAGAGGGAGGCCATGTGGGATACGTATAGATTGACAGGCGGTGATCAATAACCCGCAAGCGAACATCATATTACCCAACAGTCTGAAAAACGTCAATGAGCGTGACAGTATGTTGGATTTGCCATCTGATGTTATGCCTCCCAAAACTAACTATTCGCATGCCTATGACTTCCTCCTACCAGAGAGGAAGAAATGGGCAAAAAACTCGGAACATCTCAGAACAACAGAGAATAGTTGGTTCACTGGACGGCACCAAGATCAATGATGGTATAGTAAGGTTGCCGGCTAAGAAGCCACATGAACAAGATAGAGCTTTCCGAAGAAACGGAATGCCGCTTGTGCTTGGAGGACGAAGAAATAATGGAGCATGTTTTATGCCACTGTCCAGCAATGGAAAGAACCAGACAAAAAGTGCTTGGAAATTCCCAAATTTCACTTATAGATTTGAAAATTATCCACTCCAGAATGCTAATAGACTTCATAAAAAGGATCGAGCCTCTGGCCTAATGGAAACCACAGGTGTGAGCAACAATAGACCAAGGGTCGCAGTGGAGGGCTCCATCTGGGCCCACTCACGTGTACGAATATGAATACGAAGTTGTAACACAGCTTATATATACAATGGAATTTTGAACTTTCTTGCTGTTTTTATCAGGCTCTACATCCACAACTTTTTGAGAAGCATTTTTCGAGGGAATTTCGTTATTAATCTGTGTATCTCCGCTCTCCTAATTTCCTCTTATAATATCTTGGCATATTGTTTATCTGGAAAGGAATGAAAATATTTTTACAGCGAATCAGGGGATCAACATCTGATCATTTTCACCCCCATAGGTACTATGATCAATTTGATTCCACGGAACATAACATATTAATTCAAGTTCAACCCTCAACAACTTCAGACTTGGAAATAGTGATCAAAGTCATTTCACTCCAATTTACGAAACTCAACACCTCATTGTGCACTAATAATACCTGGGTAATAAAAAGTGTTGCAGTGTGGAAGAATATGAAAACGTCAAAAAATCTATACCTACGTCATTGTTTCTTATAAAGATAATGCCTACGTGGAACAGGTTTTAATTTTTCAAGATTTTTTACATATTCGGACAATATTGTGAATTTTACAATGCGGTCCAGCAAATCTGGATTTGTGTGCCAAGTTCATTTTTTTTAAATATAATACACTGTATATTTTTTGATTTCGTAGAAAATTCTAGGCATTTTATTAAGCATATATTGCGATTTCACTCCTCGAACTATTGACACTTACGCTTCATATCTAAACGGTTTGCGCATTTCCACTTCTGCTGATCTTTTGCTTGCATACATAGAGAAAAAAATTAAGGAGTGCAGCTTCTAGAAAAGGATGTTTTCAACGCAATGTTGAAGAGAAAGCTCGCATTATTTGATTCGAGAACGTACCAGCTCTTCCTTCGCCCTAGCACCCTCAGGACTAACATTTCGTCTTTGGAGCTTTCACTATTTAACAACCGCTATTTGTACATTGTCCTTAATCTTAATATATATAATTTGCCCTTTGCATCTCATCTGCAAAGCATCATGTTAAATAAGTTCTTATTATTTCCAGTTTCCAATTACTGTAATAATAGAAACAGCAAACAACAACCACAAAGAATCAGATTTCCATGCAGCGATGTCAGCATTTTTTTTGGCTGACCGTGTAAATTTGCAGTAAGCATACTGGCAACGCCGAATGCATACAAAGCACTTGGTTAATTCATGAATGAATCGAAAGAGTGAGTGGCGCGAATACGGAGTAGGCACACGAAAACAATCGTAGGAAAGAATTGACGACCAGACGCGATAGTGGGTGCAACATGGCATAAATTAGCTGGAAAAAATTACGAGGAGCTATTGAAAACTAGAAATCACATTTATGAAGATATGAATTGTACCGCTTGCAATTTGCGTTGCTAATACATTTCTCAGAGGGGTGGAGATATATACGTACATTGTTGTAGTTTAGGAAGAATTAATTAATACGCCCTGTATTAGTATCCTCTTGAATTGTCATTTGCACATATAATTAATAAATTGTTTTGCTTTTTCAACCAGTTTGCTACGTTCTCTCGTTTACAACTTAAGGCTGACAGAATCGTTAGAGGTTTGAAAAATAATGGTTTCATTGATGAAGATCAGGCTTCCAAAATGGATACTTACAACACTATAACAGCCAGGTTTTACACCCTTCCTAAAATACATAAGCCCACTTTATCAGTGAGATCAATTGTCTCCTCAATAAATTGCTCCAATTGGATCTCTGGCAAAATATCTAACAGACATATTGACAGCAGCATATGACACTAACAAGAATTTTTATGTAAAAAGCTTCTTTTCTTTTAGCGAATTCATTAACAACTATCAGCTTCCTAACAACTATGTCATTGTGAGCTTTGATGTAGTCTCGCTATTCACAAATCTGCATTTTGAGGTTATTATCGAATAGGTACTTAAGAAATAAATGGGACTCGATCTCCCAATTTTGCAATTTAGACTTTGAAACAATTCTTAAATTTATATTTGATTCAAACGTAATGATCTTCGATGGCACTTATTACAAACAAATTTTTGGTACCCCTATGGGGTCTAAAATCTCACCGATTTTAGTTAGCTTTGTTCTCGATGATTTGGTCAGTGATTGCCTTCAATATAAGCTTTTTCACATCCCCTCTGTTAAAAGGTAAGTGGACGACTTGATACTGTCCGTACCAAGTCCTAGAGCTTTTTAACTCCTATAACCAACACATACAGTTCACAGTGGAAGAGGAAAACAACAACAGCATTCCCTTCCTTGACACCCGAACAGAAGATAACTTACTCAGAACCTCGGGGTATAGGAAACCTTACTGTTCTAATAAGCTCATAAGCTATCACTCCTACCACCCTATGAGAGTAAAAATAAATCTGTTGTTAGGTATGAAGGCCAGGGTTGTTAAACTCACACACCCACTTTTAAGAACACAGGCAATAATCAAACTAAAATCAATTTTTTTGGATAACTCACACATATCACTCAGACCTATAAAAAACAGTAGAAAGAGCAGGTCAGATCAAGTAATGAATGAAAATAATGAAGATGGCGGCCGAAGCACCTCAAACATTTCTTCATGTACGGCCACAACGACGCGCCTGCGTCATGTTTCGCCCAGCGGCGCGCCATAGGCGTAACATTTTAGGGGACACCTGTTTAAAGCCAGGTAACAATGAAATAAGCGTGCTGTCGAGCAGAAAACAATAAGCCTTTCCAAAAATGATAATGACTAGACATTAAAGAATAATTTATTAATATTGAAATATGCATAACTAAAAAAATAAATTTAAAGTTACAGGTCAGGAAAAACCAATTTACGTTTAATTGATTATTGATTAGAGGATTGATTACAGATTGGTTATAGGGTGTCGCTAGCCGTCGTGCCGGTCTACTTGGGAATAATACTAATTATATAAAGAAGCAAATTTCATTCATTACAAAATAAAATTAATTTAGTGTCCATACCTCGTATTCTGTTTTGACGCAATGCCTGGGTTCTTTGGGTTACCTCAAGACGAGTTTTATTAATTTATGGCAGTGGCCATGGATTTTCATATTTATAATTCTGATTTTTGATTGCTAAAAAGAAATAAATTATGTCAAGTAAATGATGAGGTGAGTAAGGGGTAGGACGCGTCTCAAATAGCATCTCCTACTCAAATGTCAACCTCACCTTCACGAGTGGTAATTAGTTACCCGGTACTCCCTGTTGGATGACTGACGGTACTCCCTGTTGGATGGCCAACAGCCTCGGGTGGAAGAGTTAGTAAATGGAAGGGCACTCTTTTGTCCTAGGGTTCGGAAAATGTGTGACACAGGGAAGGGTCTTCTTCTATTCAGGAAACCAAGACAAAAGTCATCGGAAAGGGGTGGGAATAATAATTCCAGAATAACTATCCTCGTCGGTAATTAACTTTCTCCCACATTCAGATCGCATGGCATTACTTAGATTGAAAGCACGTCCGGTTAATCTTAACATCATTCAAGTGTACGCCCCTGCCTCAGACGCATCAAAATATGAAGTTGAAGAATTATATGAAGAACTGAGGCAGCTAATTCATAAAAACGTTAAAAAACATGAAAAGAACCTCATACTAGGCGACTTCAACTCCAAAGTTGGAAAAGGTATACCAGATGAACTAGTACCTCAGACGCATCAAAAGATGAAGTGGAAGAATTCTATGAAGAACTGAGACAGCTAATTCATACAAACGTTAAAAAACATGAAAAGAACCTCATACTAGGTGACTTCAACTCCAAAGTTGGAAAAGGTATACCAGATGAACTAGTAGGCCCTTATGGATTGGGAGGGAGGAACGAACGAGGTGGGCGGCTACACCAGTTCTGTCAAGAGGAGCACATGAGAATAACCAACACTTGGTTTAGGCTACCACCCAGGCGTCTCTACACATGGAGAGCCCCAGCAGACTGTCCCGAACATATAATTAGAAACCAGATAGACTACATATTGATCAACAAACGTTTTGGAACATCAGTAACAAGAGCGTGTACATACCCTTGAGCCGACGCCCCATCAGACCACGTACTTCTGATGGCGGAAATAAAAATAAAGATCACTAATGGGAGAAAACGGAAACAGGAACCAAGGGTAGATTATGATAGACTTAAAGATGAAAGTGAGCAAGAAATTGAATGAAAGGTTAGCAACGTTAGTCATGTGACAACCGGCTGAGGAGACGAATCTTGATAACGCGTGGGAAGATATGGAAGAAGTGATGATGGATACGGCGAGGAAGGAGATATGATACAAGCAAAAGATCAAAAGGAAGGATTGGATGGCATACGAGATACTGGCAATGTTTGAGGAAAGAAGGAAATATAAGAACCAGTCGAGACAAATATATAACGTATAGAAGGGCAATAAGAGCGGCAAAGAATAAATGGCTGAAGGAACAGTGCGAAGAGATGAAACGTTTACAAGAGCAGCACGATGAGTATAACCTGCACAACAAAATAAAAGAAACAGCTGGAGTATATAGAAAACGGACTTTCTCTAAAATACAAAATGAACAGGGGCAAATGGCACAAGACAGCGCACAGAGAAAAGCTATCTGGGAACAGTATATTGGCAACCTCTTTGCAGATGAAAGACCTCAGTTAGAAGATAACCTAGAGGATAATTTGTCTGGATCGTCGATTACAATAGAAGATTACTAGAGCAATAAATAGCTCGAAAGATAAGAAAACGGTCGGGCCAGATCTAGTGTCTGTTGAACTGCTCAAATTATTGGACAACGAAGGTATTAAGATACTTCAGGGGCTTTTCAACCAAATTTACAACACAGGAAAATTTCCAACCGAATGGCTTACATCTCTTTTCATCCCACTCCCAAAAAAGAACAACACAACAAGATGTGAAGACCACAGATTAATCAGCTTGATGAGTCACACTCTGAAAATATTTGTGAAAGTCATTCACTACAAAATTTCCACAAAATGCGAAGGCGCTATTGGATCCTCTCAATTCGGATTTAGGGGGGGTCTCGGTAAGAGGCACTGGTCGCAACCCAAGTGTTAGTTCAGAACTGCTACGACCAGAGGAAAGGTGTAGTGATGTGTTTCATAGACTACCAAAAAGCATTTGACAGAGTGCAACATCATAAACTCTTGACATAGATCAGAAAGATATACGCTGTATTGAAAACTTGTACTGGAATCAATCGGCTGCAGTTAGAGTTGATAACGAAGTTACAAAGGCACAGAAAATCCTTAGAGGTGTCAGGCAGGGGTGTGTCCTCTCCCTACTTCTGTTTAACGTTTACTCTGAAAACATCTTCCAAGAAGCTCTCGAAGGGCAACAATTAGGCATCAAAGTAAATGGTACATGGATCAACAATATACGGTATACAGATGACACAGTCTTGATAGCAGATAACATGAATGACCTCCAAAGGCTCCTGGACACAGTTGGAATACACAGCTGCGGCGCGGCGTATGGAAATTAACATCAACATAAAAAAGACAATATTCCTAATAATCACCCGCAAATTCATACAATAGTGAAAACATAGAACGGGTAAAAAAGTTTGAATATCTGGGGACTTGGTTGTGTGAAGACTGGTCGTCTTCCTTCACACGTAGAAATCAAGTGCCGGATAGAAAAAGCGAGGAGCTCATTCATGAGATTCAGAAACGTCCTTACGAACTCTGACTTCGACCTGAACCTCAGAATAAGATTCACAAAATGTTACGTATGGTCCGTGCTATTATATGGCATAGAAGGCTGGACACTGAAGGTTAATACCATGAACAGGCTGGAAGCCTTTGAGATGTGGGTCTACCGAAGAATCTGGAGAGTTCCATGGACAGCAAGAAAAACCAAAGAGGACATTCTGAGGAGGATAGGAAGAGAATGTGAATTGCGGGCACGATAAAACGCAGGAAAACAGCGTATCTGGGACATGTGATGCGAAACGAGAGGTACCATTTGCTCCAATTATTAATAGAAGGAAAGATAGAGGGAAGAAGGCGACTGGGCAGAAAGAGGATGTCGTGGCCCCGAAATATCAAGCAATGGACGGGGATAAGAACCAAAGGAGAATTAATTCACACCATCAGAGACAGAGTAAAATGGTCAGAAGCAATCGCAAACATCCATTAATGGATAGCAGCAGAAGAAGAGAAGAAATGATAACCAATAAAAGCAAGTTTCCTAATACAGTTATCATGATCTTATTTTTATCTCGGATAGGTACTTTATAAGGCCGAATAGGCAACCATGATTGCGGCAGCTTTTTATAAAATAGATTCTCGTACCCGGAAAACACACTTGAAAATAGGCGGCATCCATTTATAAAGTTTCAAAAATAATAATTAAGATTGTCCCCCGTAAGGAAGTCGTGTGTTTCCAATTTTGTCGTAAGGCCAAACCAGCAACGTCTTATGCAGCCCTCGTATATCTCTATATTCTTTTTATGCTTGTGATGGTAAAGTCGTTAACACCGTTCTTACAAAGCCAGTAGCAACAGAGACAAAGCTGCTTCTATCATATCATTATGGCCTTTATGTGCTTTTTATGATGGGACTCGCAAGCACGATTAATTTTTTTGTTTGGATGCGTCAAGTCGTTTTAAATTTTAGGTTTATATTTATTGTGGCCCATTTGTTAAGAACTACTAGCAGTTAATTTGAATTTCCAAATGCATAATTGTTATTAATGAGTTTGTTTGTAAACGATTAATTTTCTTATCTCTAGTGATGTTGGAAATATGCGCGCTTCTAGGAATTCATTATATTTTTTTTATGCACCTACTTGCCAGATTATGTAGCTGTACAGCATATCAGAGTTATCAGACTGATATTATTCAAGGCGGCGATAAATTGAGTATTTTACTGTAAATAAATTTAATTGGACTAATTCGCCCAATAGTTTACAAAATTTTGGTGTCTTTCTTACATTTAGATACGTTAACAAATAACTCTTATGCCACCCTCTCTAACTTTTGTATTGTTGGTCGTATTAAAAAAATAAAAATAAACGGTGTTGGGTGTTGTAAGGCATTTTTTCATCAGTGATGTAGCCGCTCATTTTCATGTGAAATGTTCATTGTTGCTACATGTACAGGATCCTCCTACCTGGACTAAACAGGGGCTAAGTTTCGACCTTCCCCGTTTAAAAAAAAAATCCAAAATAGCCATTTCGGTTATTCTTTTCCGTAGAATTTATAAATGTGATCGAAAAAAATATTCGATAAAAACAAATGAACTATGTGATAAAAGTTATAAAATTTTAAATAGGACCCTAGGGTTATTATTTTATTTTTGTGTTTCTTGTATTTTTTACGTTAAGATTGCTAATCAGAAAAAAATAAATCTAATATGATATGCTTTTTTAACATATTTCGATGCCCTTGTGTAAAAAAATTGGAATATTAATCTGCGGTAAAAACCAGTTAACAATTATTATTCTACCTGTGAAGAGCAGTGAAAAACCTAATAGGCCCATTTTAAAAAAAAACAATCATATTTCTATTACCTATCCAAAATACTTCATAAAAATAAGCCATATTCAAAATTTTAAATCAATCTGTTAAGCAGTTCTTGAAATATAAGAGTTTAAATATGCAGGATTCGAAGCGCGTCTCGATCGGGGATGTGACGTAATAAAGTAAGATCACGTCCTGTTGCCAGGTCGCGACCCGCGCCACCGCGCCGCGAAATGCTAACGTTTCTGTCACTGTCATAGATAAATATTATTTAGACTTCTCAGAAATATCTGATGTTTGGTATATCAACTTATGTAATATGTCAATTGTCTGAAATAGCAGAGCAACAACTGACCGGTGGGGCACATGATTTAAATATAGATAATGTGGACATTGAAGGATTATTCGAAACACTTCTCTCAGAGATGAGAAGGCTCATTGTGGAGTACAATGGTTTCGACCCATTAAGTATACCACCATTACCTAGAGTGAGCCCCTCAAAGAAACTAGGAATCGCCCTTACTATTATGAACAGCCGAATTCTGCCAAACTATATCACCCAGGCGAACACGTTAGACCACTTCCATATGTTAATCTACTGCGCTGGAAGGGCCATTGCCCGAATCCTGGGAATCAAAGTACGAACAAGGGAACGGCGCAAACAGTGGACCAGCCACAAACACCTCATTGGGAAAGAAGATTGAATGTTAGGATTGATGACATACGAAGAAATATAGGAAGCCTAAAAGAGTACATCGATGGAGTAAGGTCCCATAGGCTGGAAACTTGCGTTCGATCAATCATGACTCGATATCGAATCCATGCTCGTGATGATCCAGAAAACCAAACACAGCAGCAATGTATTGACACTTTAAAACAAAAATTTAATACGAGGGCTAGAGAATCGAACAACAAATTCCCCAGCAGTGACGATGTTGAACAATTTTGGAGAAAACAGTTGGGAACACCGACCCAGTGCAACACTGTAGCATGCTGGATTGCGATGGAGCGCCGGACCTCCCAGGAATACGATCAAATGTGACGAGCCGTTTACGACTGCAGAAGTTACAAACGTCATCAGAGATACCCATAACTGGAAGGCACCTAGCCCAGATGGATTACAGAACTACCGGCTCAAGAAACTCCAATGTACCCCTCGAAAAATTAACAAATTTAATTAATGACGTAATCGCAAATCCTGAAAATATGCCACCCTTTCTATTTCGGGGTGCCACATACCTTCTATCAAAGGACCCGGAAAACACGGAGGACCCATCCAAGTACCGACCAATCACGTGTCTCTCAACGATGTACAAAGTGATAACAACCTGCTTAGCGCATCAGGTATATGCCCACTGTGAGCGAAACAAGATCATAGCTAACCAAGAGAAAGGATGCGCTAAGGGTTCAATGAGATGCAAAGAGTAACTCATAATCGACTCTGTCATCTGCAAGCAGGCATTTTCCAAGCGTAGGAATCTGTACATGGCTTACATCGATTATAAAAAGGCTTACCCCTCTGTGCCTCATGAGTGGTTACTAAAGATTCTTCAAATATATAAGACTGATGCTAACATTGTTAACTTTTTAAGGCATGCCATGACATCTTGGCAAACGAAAATATATCTTAATGAAGCCGGGATTACCACCGAAAACATACCAATAAAAAGATATATATTTCCAGGAGACGCCCTCAGCCCGCTATGGTTCTATATTGCGATGAACCCTCTATCCCACCAGATGAATAATTCTACTTCCTATGAACACAATATCAAAAACAACAACGAGGCATGAGAGAAAGTCAATCATTTGCTCTATATGGATGATCTAAAACTTATGGGAGCTACCAAAAATCAGCTAGAGCATGAAGATTGTAGAACAATTCTCCATGGATATTGGAATGCGGTTTGGACTGGAAAAGTGCCGTACAGTGAACATCGTACGAGGCAAAATAGGTCCAGGTCACTTTGAACTTAGGGACGGCCAGAACATCGAGGCAATGAAGGGAGATGAATTTTACAAGTACCTCGGAATGAAACAAACAATGGGCATATCACATGGCGCAATGAAGGCTGAGTTAACAGAAGAACTTACTAGAAGGGTAAAATGTTTCGCAAACACTCAACTTAACAGCAAAAATCTCTGCAAGGCCATCAATACATATGCCGTCTCAGTTCTTGGATACTCGTTTGGATTGGTAGCATGGACCGGCACTGACATTGAAAATATCCAGCGGAAAACAAGAACCTTACTTACAAGAGTACACAAACACCATCCGAGGAGTACTCGGATTGGTATACTCAAAATTATTTTTAGATATCAGTTCTGAAGTTTTTGAAATCGCCTCCTATGCATCAAAATTACCGATAGTTTTGCATGACAGTGTGTTGTCTAAAAACTGCATGAGTTCATTTTCATATTTTGGAGAAAGAGCCCGACACCGAATGCAAAATTATCTGGTTATTTTGACGCGCGAGTGTAATTCGGGAGAATTTCCCGAATAAGGACATGATTTCAAAAAAATAAATTTTTGTTCTTTTTTTAATACAAAAACGTACTTGTAACTGTACACAAAATAAAGAGACGCGAAAATGCGATATTTTTTAATCCGAAACGAGACATTTTTAATAAAATATTTTGACTTTAGTTTGACGTTATTTATAAATTATCGCTGTCATCGTAAGTTTACAATGGAATTACCATAGATACGCAGGATGCAATTATCGCCGTGCTCTTTCGGTTTCTATAGTGCAATTATCGCTGTAATTTTCCGATAATTGCACTCATCTAATGGGATTTTTTATACATGAGGGAAATATTCACAACAATTTAATGGTGATAAAACCAGAGATTCCCAGATTTTTTTTTTGTGTGACTTGATCTCAATAATGCCTATGAGAGCACAACATTTTCAGAGCCAAGTACCTAACTCTCAGTTTAGGATTAACGTATTTTTAAAATTTTTATATAGGTAGCACGCGTGTTTAAAAAATTGTCAACACACAGAAGTAGAAAAATACTTGAAAAGTAATTTTCTCCTTCTACCCTTTAATTAATTTATTAGACATTCACTACCCGTACTTTAATGTGATTCATTATGGTATAGATTTTTCGTTAAGTTACGAGTTTATAAGATAACCAATTAAAATGCAGCATCAGTGTATGGTTGTCATCCGTCCCGTTATTGAGCCCCGTGTCCCGACGCGACGCCGGCCGACGCCGACGGCCCGATTTGCCTGACAAGAGTCCCGATTAAACCTTTATCTCTAACTCTTGAGAATCTAAAAAATGCTTTTTGTGTTAAATAGTTTACATTAGGTACTCGTGTAAAAATACGTTTTCAACACTTGTTTATGTAATATACTAATTCAAAGAAACATTTTACATCTCGCGCCAAGTTAACTGAGATTTTTTCTGATTTTCATGATGGTCGTTCTTCAATCAACAGAAAATGCATGTTAGATGGCAGCCATTTTGAGGCTACATTAGTTTTCCATGAGCAGTCCATAGAATTTTATTTCTGAGGCAAAGGAATTCAAAATTTCGCCACTTACTTAAAACTGATAAGTGAGTGTAACCTGCTATTTACTTTATAGACAAATAAAAATGGTTAATCACGTCGTTCTATCCTATAAGCAATCATTTACAGGTGCAAACAATTACAATAATAATTACAATCTATAATAATACAAAAAGTTTTCCTAGTAGTAGTAGTAGTAGTAGTAGTAGTAAGGGTGGGGGCGGGCGAAGCCCGGTAAGTAGGCCTATAAGTCCCTTTTCACCATCCCCGATCCGCCCCCCCTCCTACCTGGCTACTTCCAACACCCGGCCCGCACTGAAACGGCCCGTCACCTTGATAAAGGTGAGGACGTCCTCCCAGTCCAGATCCTTTAGATCTTCCCGAGCAAGTGTTGGTGCTCCCAGTATCTTCCTCCTTAGGCGACTCACCTATCACAAATTCCTATATAGTGGTATGAGGACTCCTCCCCTGTCCCGCAGTTCAGGCAGAGTGGGCTGTCCCTCACGCCGATAAGGTGCAGTTATCCTAAGTACCTATAGCAATTGCCTCCAAAAAGTAATAACGTCACTGATGATATTAAAATGAAAATGATACCGTATAATGGAAAATACACATTCTTCATATCATAATAACGTAAATGCATTATGCCTATTAATAATTCCGAAGTTAATAAGCGAGTAGGGACATCAGACAGGCTAGCATAAAAATAAAATGTTGTTTATGCGAAACAGGTCTAGTCGCTGCCATTACAGTGATTAAAGAATGCAGAATTTTTAATAATGTTGAATTCTTGCTAATGATTTCACCTGCAGCACGTATTAATTGGGCAATCTGTTTTGATGAAACCAATCACAGCAGAGAAGTTTTCATACAGAAAATATGCAGAAGATATCAGCTGTTAACAACACATAAGTAAATAAATAAATGAAAATTGACACACAAATTTATTTTTGTTTAACAAATACGATCGTCTTGAAATAATGTCAACTATGTTGGGGTTTGGAACCTTCGGCAACATGCACTAAAACGGAGTTCTATCCACAATACCGAAACAGAATTATTGCACTCGACGCGCATTTCGCTAACCATGTTAGCATCATCAGGAAATGATTAAAACTGATCTCATCATCTTAATCATCTCCTGATGATGCTAACATGGTTAGCGAAACGCGCGTCGAGTGCAATAATTCTGTTTCGGTATTGTGGATAGAACTCCGTTTTAGTATTGAAATAATGTATTTTAGGTACCTCTTCTGGATTTTGCGAAAAAGGGTATATTTAAAATTCTATATAGAAAAAGGGGTATTGTAACCCAAAAAGGGGTTATGAAGTGCGTATTGATACCTCTGGCAACCCCACTAAGAGCGAATTCGGACGGGACACCCATTTATTGTGGGCTCCGATTCTTCGAACCAGTCAGCACCCTCCCTAAGGCCTGCTTGGTATTCCGACTTGGCATGCCTTTATTTCACAATAAATATTATTGCAGCATCATGTGATAATTTTGCCGTGGATGCATTTTCCACATTTTCCTCATGATATCGCGAAGTGTCGTCATGATTGCCCGCGTGATTCTCACGCTCGAAAGCCTAGTATATTTAGAGTGCCCCCATTGGAAACTAACATATCTTTAAGGCTTTAAATGCAGTGAATGTTTAATATTGTTGCCAAATGTACGGTTCTACCCGCATCTGCTTAAATTTTAAGTGGACAAGGTTGCTTGGAAAATGATATTGGATTATGACCTGAGTTTATAACACAAAATAATATATAGTTTTTGCATCAAAATGGGCTCCACAGCACTTCAAAATGGTGACAGTTAACTATTTGATTGAAAAACTTGAGGCAAAGCGATAAAAGTCCTGCAAGGAGGAACTAATTTCAAAATGTTCGGTTGGTGGGATTTCCGAGATAACAATCTGGGCACTTCTAATTTATAACACCGCGTATATTAGCATGATCTACGATTTTCTCCTTTTACTGGTCGATTTGTGTTATCGATACTCTCGCTACCTTACTTCTCGCGACCTTACTTCTGGTCTTCCGAGCAGCTCAAAAAATAAAACCAGTTGCAGCGCCACTTGACATATAATGTGGTATGTGATATGCTTTTTTTAGAGAATTGATAGCCCTTCTAGCCGGAACACCCAAGGCGAGCAGGCAGTTTTCCGTATAGGAATTTATCGTTGTTATTTTTGACCTTCAGATCTAGCTCCGCCTATTTAAGATGGCTAAAATAATTTATCATTTAACTAGGGTCCTTCTGAGGAATAGAATTCCTTCCATAAGATAGAATTTTCTCCTTTTGTGGCTGACATTCGTCGGCGGCCTTTTGATGCGGATCTAGCTAGCTCCGAATTTAACCTTAAACAGCGCTAGTCATAAAATATAAAAATCAGCTGGGAGGAAGCGCAACGTTGCCAATTGTTGGCAACGTTGGTCAAATGTATAGAATTACCCATGTATTTATGTTTCAGGAAATTGCTTGCAATGGCCCTAGTGGTATGATTGCGTGTTTGTGACACGGCACCCCGGGTTCGATTCCCGTCGGTGGCAAGACTTTTTTTAAGGCCATGTTTCTTTCTTTTTTCTAATTTGGGTTAGTTTTGGTCGGTTTTGTTTGGTTGCGCCCCGAAGCGAGCGAAACGAGCGGAGGGCCATGCATGAGGTTAATAATACTCTTTTAAATTAAAAGCAATGGGAACTGAGAATTGGCAACATTGCCCTCCCCTGATTTATATTTTATACTAGCGCTGTTTAAGGTTAAGTCTAGCTGCGGCGTCAGTTAGCTGTACAACGGCCTTTTTATCAAGGTGATACGACCACACGGTGGAGACGTACCTTCACAGGAAACGCCACTGTCTGCAAATCTACTAGATACAAGTAAAATCTATTTTTTTAGTTAAGAACCTTTATTTTCGATATAGTCGTTATACATCATTTTAGTTAATGAATTTATAGTCAAACGACTGTAGGCCGTTTGCCTTCAATATCGCATATATCCGAGAGGGTAGATCGCTGAGGCATTTTGGTGTATAAACCAAAAGGATTTCGAGGTAATTTGAGGCATTATGATGAATTTCGAGGCAATTAGAAGCAATATTATGAACTTCGAGGCAATTTTATGCAATATGATGAATTTCGAGGCAAATCGAGGCGATTCGAGGTATTTTTAAGACACGTTAAGGCATTCTGGAGTAAATTTTAAGATATTTTTTAAGCGTTAAGACCTCAAATGTAAATATATTAGTTATAAGAACACCGAGTCTAACCAAGGGGCAAACCGCGCTGGAATTGTGATGTACAATCACCTGGAATTAGTGGTATTATTCGTGGAATTAGTGCAAAGAGTCTGTAATTAGTGCAGTCTGGAAACGCCACCTCTTCAGAACAACAGTCGTTGATAAATGAGTGACAACAACGCATTCTTTTTTTTTATGCAATTTCGAGGCATTTTGAAGAACTTTCGAGGCAATTCAAGGCATTTTTGACATCCAAGGCAATTTAGTGTCCAAAATTTCGTCAGCGGTCAACCTTCACATATACCTTATCGTTATATATCATTCTAGTTAATGAATTTATAGTTAAACGACTGTAGGCCATTTGCCTTCGATATCGCATATATCTTATCGTTATATATCGTTTTAATTAATGAATTTATAGTTAAATGACTGTAGGTCGTTTGATGTCTGTCGTTAATATTCTCATTATTTCTCGTTTCATTTATTGATCTGGCTATTTTGTTTATCGAACTTACCTTTAAAAGAGCTGTAGGCTATCTAATTTTATGCATTATATTTATTTCTGCTTCTTCTCATAGTTGCTACGGATATACTTAATTTTATCTTTATTAAATCTGGTATTATCTCATCTTTATTAAATTTGGTATTATCTCAGTGGCAGTAATTTGTTTCAGATAACTGGAAAATTGCAAACTTAATTTGTCGCCTTGATATCGGAATCGACTTGAGCTCAATTCGTTTACCTATAGATATTTAACGGCTTTATATGTAGGTATATATTTATCTCACAGTATAATTCGGTGACTGTTTATTGGTCTACTGATATTGTCGCTGCCCGGGGATTAATTTAGGTTAAGTTTGGTTAATAATCAGTTCTTTTATATCTGCATATATTTATCAGCTATACCTACCTATACATATTTACTGGCCCGGTTATCACTATGATTTCGTATAAAGCTAGTTTAGTAAGATACTTCCTATTTATAGTGTTTCATCATTGACTGTGTGTAGTCAGACCTTTAAGAAATCAACGTTTAGTTAGAATAATTATTTCAAAATAAGAACTGGGCAATATTAATGTTATAAGGCACATATTAAAAAGTAGTATCTTATTTTGCTTTGATTTAATATTCTGATATTATAGGTGAAACCTTACAAGAGAATCTTCTCCTTAGTTTATGGGCGTTGTCATAACCTCAAATTAATGTGAGATAGGATTAATTGTCGTGAAAGGGTTTGTGTACGTTTTCATATTAAAATAAATAATTGGAATCTTGATGTTTATTTGGGTAAATTGTAGTCAAAATAATAACTAATTCGTGTATCCACAGTTTTTCAACTTTCTTATACCTACAGGGTATTTTTCTAAATTTTATTACCCTATTTTCAAGGATCAGTAATCATTGATAAATTTCTAGTAAAAAAAAATAGTGGCGCCATCACCTAACTACCAAGACCTAGACTCACGCCTTAAAAAATAATAATCCGCTGAGTGAACCTGACATATAGACCGCCTAATGAGCAACTGGTTACATATTTAGCATCCAATGCCTAAAGCTAGTTACATTTTAGAGCAGTATTCAAAAATTTTAGCCCAAATATTTCTCGTGTGACGAACACAAATTTCTTAATTGATTCCTCAGAATCATATAGATTTTATTTATAAACTTTCTAGCGTTTTGATTCTAATAATTGTATTTTTAGCTCCTTGTAATAGATCTCTAATATGCATTTATATCTTCTGGCGCACTTTCAAAACAAAGGATGAGTTATGCTTTGCACCTGACAAAATGAAAGGCAAAGGCGTAGAAACGTAGGTATAATCAATGTTAGGTAGGATATCATAAGTGGTAGAAGTTCCGTTGATGAAATTTCCGACATACCAATCTTGGAACTTTGAATTATCAACACAATAATTTAATCCTGTGCTTTTTTGATTTTTTAATTAACATGCTTATATTTTTGTTGATACTTCTTATTGATTTATATTAGGTAATTCTATGGCACTGCATTCGAATGTTCCTGTCGCTTTTCCTTTATTTTACTTAATAGAATAATTCTGACTTACACATGGTGCCCTTAAATGGCCTTTTGAGAAATACAGATTATTGTATTATTCATGTCTTATTTTCTACACTAATGTATTGACTATTTGACACGTACAGTTCATCAATTAAATAACACTCATGTAATTTAGAAGTTGGCTGAAGTGTGCGCTAAAGAAATTAGCGATTCCTTAATGTTAATATTAATGAAATTACGAATTTAATTGCCCCTGTATAATCTTAATGATTAAATGCCTAATAACTTTCCTGAAGTTTATTATCCGCATTATGATATTATCGTTCACATTTTAGATACAGTGTTTACGAGTACCCAAAATAAACAAAACCAGTTTCTCCAAGAAATGGGTTGGAATAGCCTTTTTGCCTTGGATGGAAATGTTCCATAAACTTAATCTTGTTTTAACATAGAAAAAATAGAGTAAATTTCTTTACAAACCATCCAATTTTAATTTTTTTTACAGGATAGGCAGAATGGACATATTATCCAAGACAGTCATAGAAATAGGCAGAATAGAACGAGGCAAAAAGCAAATAGGCTGAAAATTGGAAGTATCCAGTCAGTTAAACAAGCTATGAGATTACTAAAGGTGCTTTGATAGAACTGATAAATGTATTCAAGATTTTTACAGAAAACAATTCATTTAATTCCTTTTTGTTGTTGGTTGAAGTCATATGCATATTAGTTATATGTCTATGGTTGAAGTCACATTTAGTTTGAAATTAAACAATAATAATTATTACAGGAAATCCTGGTCTATCGTTTTATTCAATCTTTACTAGTGATTGGCAATGACAATACCTTTAAAATTATCATATTAAAATATTATAGATAAGAATGGTGAACTATATTATGTGCTATTAATGCATTCAAGGAAAAGTTGAACTGTTAGTCAGAATATTTAGTAATTTTTTTTGGTAAATAGATAAGAAGCGTTCCTTACTTCCTGCCTAAATCTTATCTGTTCCGCACATGCATGCATGTTAGATTTATAACAATTAAATTATTGCTCTTTACTGGGAAGCAAACTCGGAAATTGATAAATCCAATTTTTAACGCTGTCTTCAAAACTCTTTTCCAATTCTCAAAAATCATAAATAATATTTTAATCTTCGATTACCATTTTTATGGCTAAATTTAATATATTATTTTATATCTACACTTGTCAAGAGGTAAACTTTTTAGTTTCTTAGTAAACACAATGCATCCCTGACATATCTTATGGAATCAAATGCAATACAATAATTCTATAATGTCAGCATAGTTTTGTTTTGAATATATCCCATCGACATCGACTGAATATTTTCAGGATATACAATTTTGGTAAATTGGTATAATATAAATAAGAATTTAAATATAAAAAAAATCAAATAGAAATAAATCTTAAATGCATGGTTACCCTGAAACAAAATCGATTATCTATATGTATAGGGTTTATAATATAATGTATATTGTCATAGTGGAACCATGTTATTAAAATTCTTGTTTAAATTCACTCAAGGAATATATTTCCCAGTTATTCGTATTCTATTGTAGCACTGAACCTGAACCTTTGAAACCAACTACCAAAACGTCGAAAATAGTTCCATAACTGATCCTTTCACAAAAGAAAACATGACAGGACAATCATTATTGAGAATAAGGATTATTCTACGAATTACGACTCGCCAATAGATGAATTTGAGGTATTTTTTATGAGATTCCCATTTATTGATTGAACGACATTGTAGGTTCCAATGCGAGACTAAGGAAGCAGCAATCAAAAATAATTTTAATTCACTGGTTTGAAGTAAAGCAAGACTAAAGCAATAGAAAAAACCGCTCAAGAATATAACAGAAGTGCCAGAAATATGTCATGCTGGATGCCAGGTGAAGTCGAGGGGCTAAAATGCTTTCTCTCTGTTTTACTGCTAATGATGCATAGTCATGGGCGTCTCAGCAATCCTATTATGTATGTTCCTCTTTTTTCGGCAATTTAGGATTTAGATCTGTCTCCTTGCCTAACACAAATTTTACTAAAACGGGTTAAATGTTAAAAAAATGTTTTTCTAAACATCGAGAGGCCTGGGGCTCAAGCCGCGGTAGGCACGCACAAACAAATTAAATATCCTTATGATTCTTAATTGAAGCTATTTCATATTTTGTAGAAATCAACTGTGAATCTGTGGCAGACGATTTTCTCGATTTAAGTCTCAATTCAACCCATAGGCGTGCATTTTTGCAGATATTTAAAATTTGCTGAGGTAGGTATTAAATATTTTAAAATGCAAAAGGATCGGGCCCCTGAACATCGAGGCGCCCCGGGCTCAAGCTGTGGTGGGCCTAAACAAATGAATTAAGTATCCTGATGATTCTTTATTAAACATTTTTCATATTTTGTAGGAACTAACCCAAACTAACCCAAACAGTATAGGGGAGAGTGTTATATGTTGCGACATGGTATATATCGGGACAAGGGCAATTACTGACATCTCTTGATAAGTATATTAACTTTTCATGTATTATTTAGGATAATATCATTATAGGAATCTGTTAATCGTGTTTTCAATATTACCGATTCTGTGAGTGTTATATGTTATGTTTTCTTGTTCAGTTTTTAATTGATTTTGGCAAAATTGACAGGATTTATTGTGTAAATTTGTGTGTAGAGGTTCACTGTAATACGTAGAAAGTAAATATCGCACATTTATTATGGTAATTTGCTTCTTCAAATTATGTGAGGTTTGTTTGTTAAAAGCATGATCTGATGTATAGTGGGACATCAGCAAATGGTGTTTATCGGGACATGTCCCAATATGCACCATTGCCTAAAATAGGCATTAAAATATATATTTTTTTAACTTCAGATTAATAAACTATAAGCAGAAAAGATTTAAAGAAAAGCATGGAAAATAGTAGAACGTCACATGAAGATTACTAAAGAAGGATGAAAACCGCAGTAGAAAAGATTTTGTCTGGAGAAATATCTTTAAGGGCTTGTGCTGAAAATTATTCAATGAAAAAGTCATCTTTGCATAGGAGGGTGTCAAATGTCAAAATTTAAGAGGTCCAATGAACAAACTACAGACAACTTTAACTTTGGAAAAGAGCACGTATTTAAAACAATTTTTACAGATCAAGAAGAAAATCTTCTAGCTGACTGTATAAAAAAAGCTTCGCAAATTTGTTACGGCCTTACTGTGAAAGAAACATGGCGGTTTGCTTATTAGTATGCTGTAGCAAATAATAAAAATATTCCACAAAGTTGGCATAAAAACAAAACTGCGGGAATAGAATTGATAAGGTTTTTTAGAATAAGAGCCAAAAACATTAGCCTCAGAACTCAGAACCCCCGAGGCCACAAGCATCTCTCGAGCAAGTAGTTTTAACCCCCCCCCCCAATTTAACAACTTAGAAAGAGTGCTAAAAATATAATTTTACAATTAATGAGATATACAATTATGATGAAACTGCTGTAACAACAGTCCACAAACCAGAATTTAAGCTACGAGTGGACCAAAGCCGGCTGCTAAAATTATAAGTGCAGAATGAGGTATCCTAGTTACAATGTGCAATATGTAATACCTTTTTTCGTTTCTTTCCCGTCTGAATTTTAAAAACCATATGCTTAAAGGAGCGCCGAATGGTTTGAAAGGTGCAGCACATAAGTCAGGATGGATGACGGCTGAAAATTTTCTGAAATGTATTGAGGTAGTAGATGTTACAAGGTGCCACCCAGAAAAGAAAATTTTGCTTCTCTTGGATAATGATGAGAGCCACTGCAACTTCAATATCCTAAAATTCTGTAAGGACCATCGGGTGGGTTTGTTAACGTTGCTTGCCACCCCACTGTAGCCCATAGATGTGTCCTGCTTTGGCCCTTTCAAAACATACTATAATAGAGAGCTAGATTTGTTTATATGCAATCATCCTGGAGTCCCAGTTACCATTTACGATATAGCAGAAATTGCTGGGAAAGCCTTTCCACTTGCATTTACCCCCAACAATATTATAACAGGTTTTCTAAAATCGGGAATAGCGCCCTTAAATCCGGAAATTTTTGACGAAGCTGATTTTTTGAGTTCGTATGCAATTGATCGATCTAAACCAAAACAAATTTGCGAAAATAGTTCCAAAGACAGTCAAGATCTAATAACTCAGGATGTCCACTTGGATCCTCAACCAGGCTGTGGCAACTCCGTCAATTCACCGCTTCCAAAAGCTCCTGAAGAATCAAGTAAGGGCGAACAAAGGAATATAAAAGTTTAGTTACTCCAGAACAAGTTAAATCATATCCCAAAGCAAATGAAAGAAAAGCAACAAGGAAAGGAAGAAAAAGGCTGTCTCAACAATTTTGACAGAAACTCCGAACATGGAAGAAAAAGGGCAAAGTGAAATAGAAAAAATATCCTCAAGGAAGGAAAAAAAATACAAAGGTCAACCAAGGCTGTAACTGTGAAATAAAAAAGTTTTTGAAGATTTATCATCAGGTAGATAGTCATACAGAATTTGTTCCTTCTGATGATTCGATGGATGATGAGGAAGAAAACAATTGCCTCGATGATGGCGAATTGCGCCTAACAGATTTTGTAATTGTTAAATATGAATTTAAAAAAAGTATCAAATACTTTGTAGGTCAACTTGATTCTATAGAAAATTCCGAGTTCAGCATTAATTTTCTGAAAAAGCTCAATGATTTACATCTTGATGTAAAATTTATGTTTCCAGATAGGAAAGATGAAGACTTTGTCCCGCGAAATAATATTGTATGCAAGCTTCCCAAGGCCACCTTTTATGGAGGAATTGAAAGAGCAGCTACAAAGATAAGTTTTGATTTTGATTTGTCCAGATATAACTTATAATTTTGTTTGGTTTTATGCATATGGTTCTAGTTAATCCGTATATAGTAGTGTATTCTTGTTTTTCTCAATGTTTATGTTTTATGTTCAGTTTAAAACAAAAATAGACAGTTTTAAACTAAGTACTTATTATTATAGTGTATTTTTGATAAATTATAGTGATATTATTGTTGTCCCATAATATACTATACCATGCTTTATAACGGGACAAGTGGTTTATCCCGGGACATCACCATTTTCAAAAAAAAAATTAAAGACAATCCTTTCATATTTTAAATAAAGGTTAATATTGTGCAGTAGGTAACACTCACAAAAACTCGTTTGTAAAGGTTGCTTAATATAACATCTAAATACCAGTTTTTGAAAATGTCCCAATATATACTACTCTCCCCTATCTATAGGCAGACGATTTTCTTAATCTAAGTCTAAATTCAACTCATAGACGTGCATTTTTGCGGATATTTAAAACATAACGAGGTAGGTATTAAGTTATTTAAAATGCAGAAGGATCGGGCCCCTGAACATCGAGGTCCAGGCTCAAGCCACGGTGGGCCCGAACAAACAAAATAAATATCCTGACGATTGTTAATTGAAGCCTTTTCGTATTTTGTAGGAATCAACGGTGTATCCATAGGCAGACGATTTTCTCGATTTAAGTATCAATTCCACTCATATGTGCATTTTTGCGAAGAAAAAAATACAACGAGGTAGTTATTAATTAATTTAACACTGAAAACAACTATTATTAGGATTAGAATAAAGGTTGAACTTTGATATAAAATCTTGAACGCAGGACTTTTCTTTAGATTTTTCCTTAAAATTATTGTCTCTGTTATAATTTCAGCATTTAAAGTTATGTCTGTATTTCATTGGCGAACATCATATTTGGCAAATCATAATTAGCAAAACTGTGAATGTTTCATTAATGATCGGTACTACACCAAAAACACGATATAACAAAACGTTCCAAGACGACAGAGGTTTTGTCGTATAAATGCAAACTTTTTTTATTAATTTTATTACATATTTGTTTAAATATTAATAATGTATTGTTTTATATGCTTCAAAAATTGTCCCCTTTGAACTGATAAGGAGTAATCAGAACTGTCAAAATCGATACGGGCACTCTTCGATGCAATCAATGTTCCCGTTGGTAGGGAAATTTCCACAGAACTTAAAAAACTTTTAATTTTTCTAGCAAATCGGTTCACAAATTTACAAAACGAACAATAGTTTTCTCTCCAGCATAAAAATATGATCTCTGCTTCTTATCCTAATGACGTCAACCATGCACGAACGTACTGGTTGATAACGCTAGTGATCCAAATAAGTTTCCGAAAGGGCCTTATAGTATTCACTGAAAAGATTATATTTAGGGAAATTCTAGATAATTTTAAACTTGTGAGATCAACTCAGATTTCATTTTTGGCAGCACTGGTTGCGATAATTATAGGCATACACGTCCGACTAACTATTTGCCTAAAAAAACAATCTATTGCCTCTACTTTATAATCAGTTTATCTTTATGTTGATTAGGTATGATACTATCCGATATTTTGCTCTACGAATTTAATGGATTTTCCAGGAAATTACTATATGCAGTATATTTATCCATATGGGAAGCCCCTTAGTTCTCATCTAGATAACTGACTTTTAGTCATATTTACTTATCTTTTTTCATATTTGCTATCGAAATATTTGCTATCATATTCATTGTTATCATTATGCAAATTAACAGACCATAAATTTTCTACGTAAATCAATTTTCTTGACTCATCTTGAAGACATGCATTTGTATGGCAAAATATTAATGTTAATGTGCTCTTGCGTTAATAATTTAGAACAACAACACATCACGTTATCATTTTATAATATTGTGTTATCAAAATTTTCAAATAACAGATTTTACACCTTTTCAACCAGTTGTTCTTTATCTACAATTTAGATAGAAGGTATTATTAATAATCTAGTATTGAGGATTAACCAATATTTGACTTGTAGACACTGGACGTTAAAGATCAAAAGGTAAATTTCCTTTAAAAGTGCGTGCATTTTTGGTAGTTCAGTCGGTTGATAATGTTTTGCCAAAATAAAGTAGGGGAGAGCGGGGCGCGTTTTTGATGAAACATTTATTTTCGCGGACATTTTTAAACAAAGGAATATTGAATACGTAACAATATTCAAACAGCAGAATTCTGATCTAATAACTGTTGAATATTTAATTATTCCTTAACTTTTGCAATCAAAAATAAAAATAATATTTCGCCATGTCTCTGCAATCTGCCCCAACAACTGGGTAATTTGAGTAGGTAATTTCAAAATGAACTTCTTTTTATCGTAAACGAGGTTGGAGTGTACGAAACGGTAACAGCATTAACATACAAACTTATAATATACATTTAATACATTTATTGAAAGATACAGTGTTGGACTACACCGCTTAAAAATATAAAAATATCAAGATTAGAGATCTTCGTCTGACTCGCAATTTGAGCATTTGTAATTACTGTTAATAAGGTCTGCACAGGCTGTACGGACCATTACCTCCTATAAGTAGCAACTTCCTTCAGAATACTGCTTTTACTAATCTTTTTAGCTTTTTTCTTCTTAATTTTTGAGATTTTCTACTTTCCTTTCGTAACTATTTTCTTTATCTTGATTTGTTTATTTCCAGAAAAGTATCTTTTAACTACCGAAGCTTTTCTTTTCAATCTATCTGCTTGTTCTATCCCTATTTGGTATCTTTCTGGAGTTTTTCTTCGGGATACACGTTGCAAGCCCTGAACTAAGCCTTGGGCAAAGCTTCTCCGGTGATTGATAATACGACTTAACCCAATACCTCCTGAGGTAATGCTTAACCGCGCGACCACTTGCACCGCTGGCGCTGTCCCCTATTGGCCAAAAAACTGCTTACAAACGGATTAACTCAAGAACTAGTCGGTAAGGAAAGGAAAAAGACCAGCAGAGATTTCTGTACCAGTAATTGAAAACATCCGTTCTGATTTTGAAAGATAGACAAACAAGTAACTTGTTGCTTTGCCACAGATTAATGGAAGGTGTCGAAAACCCATAATAATTTCCCGATTTGGCCCCGATTTCCACCTTACAAAAATGGTCCATCTTATCTGCTGTAGAGACCTAGTTTGCATAATTGTTGTACAAATATCGATGGGCAGGCACAAAATACTAAAGATAGACGAATCAGTTTAAAATGAATATCATAGATTATGAATAGGAGAATAGGCTCGAGAATAGGTCATATGAATGCATTTACTGTACCTTTAATCCGAGTGGTGTACATCCCGAAAACGGGACGTAGGGAATCAACATCTAACTCGTGGAGACCAATTAGACTGACCTCCTTTCTGTTGACTGGACGTGCACCTTAGAGCGGGTGCACTTGGTGAGTAATGAGTATCCACTAAATGCTCACCAATATGCGTATCAGACCGACAAATTTACAAAACTAGCACTAAACAACCTTGTCGGGAATATCATAAGAGTAAGACGACAAGAGTATCGTGGTGGGTGTGTTCTTAGAAATAGAAGGAGCATTGACTAATGCATTACCAAACTTTACCAAACTCCTTATACACAGAATTAACTGAAAGAGGGGTTGCACCCCAGATAAGGAACTAGATCGAGAGTGTGTTAAGTTGCAGAGTAGCGGCAACAACCCTACAGGGGGAGGGCTACAGATTCAGGGCTGTTAGGAGATGTCCGTAGGGTGGGGTTTTGTCGACCCTTCTGTGGTGTCTTCTGATGGATGGTCTGCTAGCGATCCCCTCGCTGTTGGATGTGGAGTTGCAAGCATACGCGGATCAATGATCTAGTAATACTTATAAGAAGCCACTAGCAAAAAACTATCTCAGAGGATCTTCAAGAGGTGCTAACCGTGGTCTATGACTGGTGTGAAAGAAAAGAACTATCTGTGAACCCGCACAAAACAGTTATAGTACCGTTCACAAGGAAGAAAAGGATGAAAACCCACCTTCACTCAAAGAAGAAACTATCCCATTTACGAATACAGTGAAGTATCTGGGAATTACCCTAGATAAGACAATTAAATGGAATGCGCATCTGGATAAAATTGCCGCAAAAGCGAAACTATCACAATGGACCTGCAGACGCATTTGTGGCAAAACATGGAGCATGCATCCCAAACAAATGCACTGGCTATATATTGCGGGCATGAGACCAATGATAGCATATAGAGCAGTAGCTTGGTACTCTAAGTGCTTACAGAGCTGCGCGAGAATCAAATTATCCACCTTACAAAGACAAGCGTGTCTGGCAATAAGCGCCGCCTTTGGCACCACATCCACGGCAGCGCTTGAGTGTCTTCTAAATCTGCCACCTCTCCAAATAGTACTGGAGAGGGAGGCCAGATGGGTTACGTATCGATTGTCACAGGCGGTGATCATCATGGTGCCAACAGGCTGAAAAATGTTAATGAGCGGGATAGTGTGTTGGTTCTACCATCAGATGTAATGCCTTCCGAAACTAACTATTATCATGCCTATGACGTCCTCCTACCAGAGAGGAACGAATAGGCAAAAAACTCGGAACATCTGAGAACAACAAAGATTAGTTATGTCAGTGACGGCTCCAAGACCAATGATTGTACAGGAGCCGCTGCAAGGAACAATAATGACAAGGCTGAGCTTAAATGTTCCCTAGGCAAACTTGCAACCATTTTTCAGGCTGAAGTTGAAGCCATTGATATGGCTGCACAGTGGTTCATCAATAGAAACTGGAAAGGCAAGTCAATCAAAATATTTTCGGAGAGTCAAGCGGCATTGTTCATCCAATGCAGTATGGAACTGCCAGGAACTACTCACTAAACTAGGTAGACAAAATAAACTTACACTGATGTGGATACCTGGACATACAGGATATGAAGGCAACGAAAAAGCTGATGCTTTTGCGGAGCAAGCGGCCGCAACGGCCTTCATAAGACCAGAACCAGGACAGTGTGTGGAAATTCTCAAATTACACTTGTAGATTTGAAAACTAACCACCCCAGAGAGCTAATCGACTTCATGAAAAGGATCGAGCCTCTGGCCTAGCAGAAACCACAGGTGAGTTACAATAGACCCAAGGGTCATACTCACGTGTACGAATACGAATACACTTTTAATAACCAATAGGGAGCGCGAATGTGAATGGTTGAATGCTGATCAATAGCGATCGAAGTTGATGGCATCCAAATCGACTAAGATTTTTTAATAAATATCCTAAGACTGAAAGCATCTGCAAAGTTCAGCATTTATTTTTTTGATTTTCTTTATCGAGTAAAATAGTGGCAACAAGACGTCGAAAAGTGTCCAAAAGGATGTTGTTTTGCAAGATAATACACCAGATCAGTTCACTGCTGCGCCATTAAAGATCAGTGAATTTGACTTTAAAGGTTTGGTCCGGTTCGGTTTGACCCTTTCGTCCATTTATCAATTTCTACAGGTCAAGAAATTCTTAATACTTCGACTATTTACGTCAAAACGAATTGATGACTGTAAATATCAATAAACGTTAATTCAAAATTTTAATCACTATGAGATCAGGTAAAACATCTGCACCAAATCTTTGGTTTTAAAGCGACTTTATGTTAAATGATTTTAACCGAAAGTTTCCGTGAAGATAAAATATGCTAATAACAGACACGTTTCAATCAGATCCAGCATTATGGGATCAAAATAGCGTTATGATTCCTAAATATGTCAGAAAGTAATCCAATTTGACTCGATTTAATACCAAGGCCCATGATTTCTTAGTTAGCACAATCCCTGAGGGCTTTTGTAAATATGTATTGATAACAAAGCCTAACGTCCATAATTCAAACAATCTGCTTATGGAGTACAGATACAATTTGTTTTGAATTGTGTTTTCATTTATACTCTCTTCAATCTTTACCAATTATTCACTTATTTTAACAGCAGAACATAATTATATAGGCATTGCAGGCTACTGAAAAAAAAAACGTACGCCATTGACAAAAACCTGCATTAAAACACTGAAGGATCATAATAACTGCACTTTAAACTTGACTTTGAAGTTCCAGAAATAGCGATAGTGCTTCAGCCCCGATTCTTGGCGAAACACAGACCAGAAAGGCATCTTGAAGTGTCGATGTCAGACGAGCCCATGTTTGGTTTTCTTGCCGGGACAGCTGTATTTATAGGGTTTCTTTGGCTGTGATGTTCAGTGCAGCCGTAATTGACGTAGTAGTAATATATTCACCACTAGTAAACCTGACTTTGTTACTAAGAAATATGTGGGTTTGTTTGATATTAAGTGATATGAGTGAGTCTCAGCATTAAAATGATGTTCACCTCGAGAGAAAATTTGCAAACAGTGTTGTATTATCCGATTGCCTGACGGCAATATCGTCACATATCAGAAAAACCCACCTTGCAATCTTCGCATAAAAAGGTAGTATCAGAAATAAGGACCCAACTAAATAATAATAAAAAAGAAATAACCCATTGGTAATGATTCCGAATGCTCTAACAGAATTGAAAATATTTTAAGGGAAAACGAAAGAGAAATAACAAAACTTTTAAGGAAAGATATCTACTGCAGTAAATATATATCTAAAAGTAAAAGATGCTTGCAAATTTTAAGCAATTAATCCATCTTTTAATAAAGAAACAGAACAATTTAAAAATTAATTTGTTTTGAATTAGGTATATGGAGAAAAGCATAGAGTTTGCAAAAGAGAAACATGTCGACTGGTGTGTGTCCAAAATTGCCAACTTTATCGGTTTTGTACAAATAATAAATACAACATATTGAACATAGAATATATCTGAGAAAAGAAATAATAATATTGATAATTATCAAAACATAGGAATGTCTTTCAGAGGATCATAGACCAATGGATGGATAAGACAAAAAAGACAAGTAAGAGGCACTATAGAAAACGATTGCGTGGCAATAGCGAGTTCATATTTCCATTAAGACGCAAAATCAATAAAACAATTG
>MU187147.1:36428-47962 GCA_016904865.1 Pissodes strobi
CAATTGTTGGATTAAGAAAATATTAAGTAGTGGACTCTCATTGAGCATATTTAAATATTATAGTAAACGTTGGATATCACACCAATAAACAACTCTAACATTTTTAAAGCATTGCGCTCAGCATAAAAATATATCGTTTAATATGAAATAATTCGATTTCCTTGGCACTAAAAACTAAAATATCTCAGCTGTAACTTCAAAGGCCGTTTTTAAATCCGTTTCTTTTGAACCCGCATAGGTGTACAAATTTCTAACAAAATAAAATCATGTAACATCCGGTCTCGAACAGCCAAAACGTGTCATTGTCAATATCCGGAAGATGTGCGTCCGCACTACAACGGAACGCGTAAGTCAGTTATCGCGTGCCTGTGTAAAGGCCTTTATTTATATACCCTTACCTATTAATTATTGGTTTCTTTTTATTAGAAAGCCGGTTTTTTAAGTTTCACATTTTAAATTCCAGTTTTCAGGGGTTTGATATTCAGTAGTTTTTCTCCACGTGTATTATGACGCTTTGGTTTCGCATCTCTTTACATAAAATGTAATAATTTAAACAATTTTGGGAATGCCAGCTCTGACATGGCTGGGAACCAAGAGACATGATCTAAAGTATATGTCCATGTTTCCATAGATTTTTTAGAGTTTATAATAATATCTAAAGTCCAGAATGTCGCAATATTACATTGCTACACGAAATTATCGGATTATTTTTAGCAAAAATTAGCAAGTAAGTCTTCAAATTCAACGAGCTTTAAACAGCCGGCTTGGTATGTGTTTCCAACAGGAAGCCAGCAGGGCCGCACTTAAGCATCGGCAACCTCTAGGCTGCAGCCTATGAGCCCTGACCACAAAGGGTCTCGCATCACTGTACCACTGTCCAGGTGAAAATGAAAAACTCTACATCAATTTTTAAAATCAGGTTTTCTGTTTTAGAATAAAAGTTTGGTGATCGTAATCATCATTCATCATTTGCATTTGGTTTGGGCATCAATACTACTATATATTTTTTATTATTTTTTATATTTTTTAAATGGAACACCCTGTATATTACTACATTTTTGGACTCTAGAAAAATCTAAACACATTTTGTGTATAATATCCTATACCTACCTATCTTTAGCTGTTTACCAAATATTGACAGTTGAAAGTCGGGTATTTTGACACTTTGACAGGCTCTAAAGTCTAAACCGCACAAGATCAAAGAAAACGGTTGCACATTCCTATCTTAAGTTTTCATAAACTATTGAATGACAGTATCTTCGAATTTAACCTGCGGATAAAATTAACCGGAACTTTGAAACCTCCGGTTAAATTCAAAGACTATCATTCGATAGTTTATGAAAACCAAAGATAGGAATGTGCAAACCGTTTTCTTTGGTCTCGTGCGGTTTAGATTTTAGAGCCTGTCAAAGTGTCAAAAAGCCCGACTTTCAACTGTCAATATTTGGTAAACAGCTAAAGATAGGTAGGTATAGGATATTATACACAAAATGTGTTTAGATTTTTCTAGAGTCCAAAAATGTAGTAATATACAGGGTGTTCCATTTAAAAAATATAAAAAATAATAAAAAATATATAGTAGTATTGATGTTTATTTTTGGTAAATTGCAGTCAAAATAATAACTAATCAGTGGATTCAAAATTTTTAAACGTGCTTTTACCTTACTACCCTATTTTCAAGGATCAATTCATATTGATACATTTCTTGTAAAAAAAATTAGTGGCACCCTGCCTTAACTGCCAAGACATAGACCCACGCCTTAAAAGAAAGAATCCTTTGAGTAAACCAGGCCTATGCATCATATAATGAGCAATTAACAAATAAGGTTACATATTTAGCACCCAACGTTTAAGGCTGGTTACAAATTGTGGCTAACTACTCCTGAAGCCTGGTCCTGAAATATTTTATACACACGGAACCCGGTAAGAACGTAGCAATGTAACAACTATTAATATTAAGACGGTTTTCAATACAACAAAGTAAAACTGTAATAAGTCGTTCTGTTATATATTTCGATTTTTCCGTTTAGTTTAATCTAACATTATTGACCATCACAAAATACAAATTAATCGACATAAAAGATAGATATATTTAAAAGCGGAGGTGCCAAATAAAAGATTGCAAAAGAGAAGCAATAGAAGAATGAAGAAGTTATAGCTCTTGATATATCACCGATTATACTTCCTGGTCCGTTCCTAATAGAACACCCTATAGTTGCTGCAAAGCGCTGACAGTACACTAAGTTGAAAGAGAGAGAACAACCGACCCACCATATCCACAGTCCACACGGGCCCATTCATTACGCTTCTTAGTGGCGACAGTGCAGTATATAATATAGTGAATATTTTAAAAATGAATCTTTCAAAAGAGTTCCGAAAGAGAGAAAATCAAAAAGAGGTTAGAAAAATTGTTAGAACTGTTTTCTTCAAATTCTTCTAGTTCGTCAAGTATGTAAAATATCTTTTTTTTCCTTGATTTGCCTAGATATAAGAAGTTTAATCATCATTTAAAACTAGAAATGTGGGTTAAATCACCCTTACTCATAAGCAACCACTTATATAGCACTTCCTTCTTGGAAATCAATCAATTTAATGTATATATCGGTTGAGGGGCAAAAGATATATTTTTATTTCATTTCCTATTGTTTTATCTTTTACTTTACTCTAAATACAATATTAACATTTTAATTTTTTTTTCCAGTCTGCGACAATTTTAGCAGAAATTTCCCAGACATTGCCAGTTCCAGGATCGAAAAAACTGAAAAAATCAGTTCAATAGGGAATTTTTAAGAGAATAACTCTCTAAATGCTTCTTTTGAGGGAAAATTCTCAAACATCGGTTTCTTGGTCAAAAAAAATAAGGTTTTTATTACTTTCTTCTCCAAAAGTTTTTTTTTCAGCAAAGCCCATTCTTTAACGCGACTCTATGCCAAAAACTGTATTAAAAGACACTTTGGAAATGATGATGGAGCAACCAAACTCTCGTGCATCAAAGAACAGGGAGAACGTACCAAAAAATCGTATCGATCCGATTTAAAATGCCGAATTGCTTTTTTTTCTGAATTGCAGTTTGGAAAATCTACTTTAACCGTACGTGCCAGCCAATGCACAGCTATTTTCAAGAAATCAATCTCAGATTCATAAACCTCTTGATCTCTACCATAAAAAAAAATCCGTACGAGAATGGAAAATGCGAGAAAATCGATATTAAATTGAAACATGCGGAAAATCGCAAAAGATGTTCAATATTTCAGCAATTTTACGAGTCTGAAAAGATGAGAATTTTGAAGCAACCAATATTTTGACATGACGTTTATATTAAAAGATGTAGATCGATATATTAAATTGCCTGAAATCTCCTTGAAAACGGTTTAAAGCTGGACAATCTGGACGTTTTTTGGTGATTGGAAGCAGTTTCTGGTGGATTTTAGGGCTGATTTAGAAGTGAAATTTTACTTTTACCATATCGTTGCAGTAAGTAAGTAGATTTATTAGCCTAAAATTTTTCAAGTGATAAACAGCCATTTCTGCTGATGTTATGAAAAATTTCGAGATAAACCTTTACTTTAAACATCGAAGTTAACGTAAATAATATCAAAATATAGAACAGAAAAAAATACTTGTATTTTATAATATTAATCTACCATTGTTGAAGTTTTCACTTCACTGTGGTCGTAGGCACATACCGTTTGAAATTCCGTAACGACCCCGGATCGATCAGACATGCAAGTTACGCAGAAACTGATCTCCAATGCTGCCGGGCATCTAATTTGAAAGCCAGATTGAATGTTGCCTAGGAACATGGCTGCCACTCGAGTTTTCTTTAGATATACGTCTAAATTTATCTCCATAAATGTGAGAAACGTGTTCATGTAAATTATACTCCAAATGAGCCATATGATAGGAGTATGGTTTTTATGATCCTGGGTTGAATGAAGTTCCATGACTGGCTTTAAATAAGGGAAATCTTAACGCTGAAGTACATACTGAATGTTTCCGACCAACATGTAGTATAACCACTGCAAGATAAGTCGTCAAATCATCAGCTCAAAGGTGCATTAGGCGATTAAGACACAATCAAAGCTTCAAAAGTAGCTCAACATCTTAGATGAAGTAGGTCACCAGAAACTTAACCAATCAAAATAGTCAATGGATTTAATTCAAATATGGCCCCATGGTATCTCCTACTTTTTTAATTACCGTTGGCCAAGACAAGGCCACCCAGCACGAGACTCGGACCTGAAACCAACTTAAAACCACTGCAACATTCTTGGTACTTAGTTAGACCATCAAAATAGCGAAGTTAGGTTATAGGCCTGGTCAAATCTGCGGGGAACTTAACCAAAATGAAATACGGTCAGTGGTTTTAATTTAAGTAGGTATGGTCCGATGAATGGGTCTTACAGTCCATTCCGTATTGCCTTTTTTTAAATATTTATGATATTTATTATTTTATACAAATAGTGTTCTTTTCTTAAATAACAAGAATTAAGAATGTATGATGAATGTTATGTCTAAGTTATTATAAATTACAGATAAATAATTTTTATTTATCTATTATTTTCCATAAGTGGTGCATCACGCTGGAGTTATATCTGCTTAACCGCCAAAAAATCAGTATGATATGATACATAAATCCAATGAAACTACGAGTAAAACACTGGCCCTGAACTATTGATACACAAGTGAAAATTAAGCCATAAACTGCTTTTTGCAAATTTCGAGGTAAAATCTTAATACAGGTCATGTTAAATGATTTGAAAAATGTTTTTGCAATTTATAAATAATTGAGCCATTGCGAATCGGCGTTTAAGGTCATCCGTGGTTCTTGTCTATAAATAAAGCAATTGCATTTATAAGAGGAGGAGAATTATCGTCAGTTTAAGATAGTTGGTGGGGTTTTTCAACATAATTATAGCAGCGAGCGCCAGGGGGCGTGGAGGGGATAGCCGAGGTAACGCAATATCGGCCCAATTTTTTTTACATTAAGCTTCTGTCTTCTGTATAATGAAACACCTGAACAAAACGATAATTGGGCAAAGGAGTATAAAATTGAGGGTGAAAATATATTTAAAAAAATGGTCTTAATTCATAAAAGTACCTTCGGCAACGCACGCTAATATTTCTGCAGTAGAACAATATTTTAAAATAAAATAAAACAATAAACAAACAGTGTAGTATATTTCAAAATCATGCGTGTTATGCGTTGGGATTGTTGATCACTTGAGCAATACGAATTAGGCAATTAGAGATGCCCAGAATCGTAATGCGTTGTATAGAAAGAATTGCATTGATTCAATTGATGTGTATCGATATCGATTCAAGTTTCCGATCCTTTAAATCCTATTTATTATATTCTTTATGCTAAACAACCTATCGCAGCGTACTTAGGTTACTGGAGTTATGTGACCCAATTCAGAAACGGGCAAAAATATTATCTAAGCAGCATAGATAATATTTTAATTAATTTTATTGAACAAAGAACTTATATTTCAAGCAATAAAACCATCTTCGCAGCAGCATCAAATAATTCAAATCTCCACCGACATTACCAATAAAAGCATAAGAAAAATCAATAAAATAAATTAAGCCCACACTCAGACGATGGATCCTTGGACTAAGGCATCACCAGTTCATATCAAAAGACAAGAAGACAAAGAGGACCATAATGAAGAAGTGAATTTTCAACTAATCATGCAAGAAACAAAAAGACAATTCAATAATAATTATAATTTTGATTCATAATTACCGACTTTCCTAATAATGATGACTTTAAAAATATTAAATGACAAGATAAGATAATGTTTTCAGAGAATGAAAATTAGTATGTCAGTAATTAAAGATTTAAGAGAAAACACAAAAACAAACCGAGTCTAAGGAAAACACTCGAGAAAACAAACATTAGGATAAGAATTAGGTGTCAATATTGATTACTTATACAAACAGCAGCCAAATGGAGACCCACGACCAAAATTCTGAATTGAGTAGGGGTTAAGATGGGTGCCCAATGGCCGAAATCCAGGACGGAACTAAACCATAGCCAGATCCAAGATTAAGTGGTCAACATATAACTTAAATTTAATTATCTAAGAAACGATATGACTATTCGAATTTTGAGGACCACTCGTTAATATTTAGGGAGGTTCCCTTTTTTTAGATATGCTCATCGAAAATGAGTTTTTGATTGTCTCTACTACAACAGAGTTTTTTTGACAGTCGCTAACAAATCTTTATTCATTAGGGAGATTCTTTTCTTTTTGAACTTTTGACCGTAAAAGATGTTTTTGCATTGGGGGCCAATGCAAGAAGGAGGAGGGCATGTGTAAACTAGTAATCCTATTCACAAAAAAAGAACACCCAGTCTAAAGTTTCAACTTGATAATCGATCTTGAAAGATGATTATTATAGTTATTATCTAAACATGTTTTAAAAGCAATCAGTAAACATTCAACAAATTTTAGTATAAAAGAGCGAGCGAACCGAGTAAACGACAACTTGGTCCAGTTCGTAGTATCCCAGATTGGCACTGGCATCAAGTTCACACCTTCTTAAGTTACGTCAGTGGAAATTAAACAAAGTCACTTCAATTAAAGTGAAACTAAATTAAAGTGAAACCAAATTAAGCCTACCAATATAAATGGACCCAAATTAGGCATACCAATATAAAGTGAACAAATTAGATCTCTTAAATTCAACATAAATTAAAAATACTTTCAAGGGAACCTCAAATTGCCGCAAGGAAACCAAATAGGTCGCGTCCAATCAGTCTTCAACGAATAGTCATGCGCTTCACGCTCTTCTGGTAAATTATATTTAAACATGATTGTCAACATAGGTGCATACGTCAATTTATATTAAACCTGAGCATCAATAGACGTATACTTATTTCTAAACTAAGCGAGTTTTGTCCCCCATCATCATCATCTGAGCTACGCAACCTGAAATAGCATAGAGGACCACCACAAGCCTTATTCCCTGTGACAATATCTTTGTTTTTCTTTTTTAATATCTTTGTAAACATGTTTAGTTCTATTATTTTATTTTTTTGCTTTATTATATTAAATGCTCGCTTTTTATATATTTTTCTTGTAATCAATGTTTGATCTACTTCACAATTACATACAAGCATCGTGTTTCTAATTTTTATTGTATTGTTACATTATATTTTTAAAATAGTCAACATTCGTTTCCATTTCTTCTGTTTTAATCTCATTTTACAATATCAAACTTCGATTAATTTTCCCCCGATTATTGCATCGAATAAATCTTTTTTATTTATTAATTAATATTTTCGTTTAATTTTTCGAAATACATATACAGAGTGTTCTAAATAGCGTGTGCCACAACTGCTATTTCCAAACCCGCAAGAGTTACGAAATGGGCTAAATTAGAGAAAAGATGCTTTTTTGACAGAAGCGTATAGGTACATCGAAATGGATTTCGATTGAGACATTTGCAAGGCTTCGCGCATGCTCTGTTTTTGACACACAATTGGCAAAAGGCTTTCAATTTTCGGTTAATTGCTTTCAGCAAGCCTGGTGGTCTAGTGGTTAGACGCAGTGCTTGTGATACAACGGCCCGGGTTCGATTCCCGTCAGTGCTGACAGATGTTTTTTTATTTTATTGCAGGTTATAATTGTTTGTTTTTAATTTGGGTTAGTTTTGTTAGGGTGCTTGTCGGGCTTGCTCAGTACGGCTTTTTATTTCTTTGTCGGATGTCCAGTTTTCGAAGAGCCAGGTATTTGAATTTATCTACTCTTTTAATGGGCGCTGCCCCAAATGTTATTCCGTTTGCGAATGCATTTAGGTTTCTGGAGATGACCATTAATTTCGTCTTTTTGGTATTGATGTTCAGACCCATGGATTTATTGTGTTATCCCATCATATTTTCCATTTGCTGTAGAGATAGTCTATATTATCGGCTATCAAGACCGCATCATCGGCATAACGGATGTTGTTGATCCATACTCCATTAACATTAATTCCCATTTCTGTGTCTTTCGAGACCACTTGAAAAATTGTCTGAATAGAGGTTGAATAAGAGTGGAGACAGCACGCACCCATGCCTCACTCCTCTCTTAATTTGTATAGTGTTGGACCACAAGAATTATTCTTGTGGTTGGACACCGCATTTCTAGTTTCACTTGAGCATTTTGGTTTCAGTATTGGTTTTTGGATGCACCAGATGTCTTTCTGGTCTATGTGAAGCCTCAAGAGGAGCTGCATCAATTTCTGCACTCGATCGAAAGCTTTTTCGTAGTCTATGAAGCATAGACACACGTCTTTTCTCTGATCGTAGCAGTTTTGGACGAGCACCTTTGGCGCGATTATCGCGCCTCTTGTACCTAAGCCTTGTTGAAATCTAAATTGTGAGTCGCTTATGTCTCTCTCGCATTTTTTGTATAATCTTTGGTGTATTATTTTTAGGGAAATTTTTAGAGTACGAGTTATTAGGCTGATGAGTCTACGGTCCTCGCATTTTCTTGCATTGGATTTCTTGGGTAAGGGGACAAAAGTCGAGCATAACCATTGTTCCGGGTAGTGACCGTGTCGTAAATGATGTTAAAAATTTTATGCAGTGCTGTAATCCCTCTTTCATCCAGAAGTTTGAGTATCTCTGCCGGGACCCCGTCCGGACCAGCTGCTTTGTTGTTTTGTAAGTTACATATAGTTTTTCAATCTCTTCTTTGGTAATTGATGCAGTCAAACAATCACTTAACTCAGTTTCTCTTGGTGGTCTATTGTCGTAAAAAAGTTCTTCGATGTATTTTTCCCAAACATTGATTTTTTTTCGCTTTCAAGAACTATCCTGTTGTCCTGATTTACTATCAAACCTGATGGTTTCCATTTTCTGTATATTCCAGTAATCTATTTCAGTTTTTGTGCAAATTTTGAGGATCTTTTTGTCTCTGGAATTTTCATTTGATACTTGAAAAGAGAATTTATTGTAAAAACCTTATTTGGCAATATTAAAAATATTTTAATACAAAATCAAGATTAAATATTCTTAGTGCCGTAATACGGTAATAAAATCTACCTTTCTTTTAGTGTTCGAGTATCCCAGAATTTACAATTTCTTGCAATATTAGGCAAGATATGTGCATCCGTATATTTCAGTGTCTACAAGAAAATTGGACTACGGATATTTAAATTTATATTAAAACATATTGCTCTGCAGTGAGAGGGACGGGAGCATTTTTCTCCTACCTGGCCCCAAGAGTTTGTAAATTATAAAAGTTTTAATGGAAATGCAATGTTGCGATGAAAAATCAAAATATTGACATTAAAACAAAACATTGTTGGTCATTACGAGCTTTTTCCATGAAACAATGCTCTCAGAAAGTTTTTCAGTTTTAGACATGAATCCTCCTTATACACGTAATACACGTAATGTCTACTGTTTGCTTATTCCCAAAAATAATTATAGGGCACTTGATTTATACTTCCTGTACACCTCTCTCTACCGTAACCAAAATTTTCACTAACACCGTTTATTTTTAATTCTCTTCCTAGCCCTGTAATAATAGCATCTCTTTCCGGTGTCGAAACATTTGTCTCCGATCCTACAACCGACTCTTTAGTCACCCTTTTTGTGTCGACCAGACTCCTAATTAAGGGACAATCAGTGTACTCGGTGTAGCGCGCTAATTCGACGGCGGAAACCGGTAATACAACACTCTGTATACGCCTTAGCGGTGTTGTCACATAACTAGAATTACAAGCTACTTTATTAAACTGCTTTTTGTAGTTCAGTAGCTTCATGTTTTTCTGTTTCACACTAGTTTCTTGCGTATCCAATGCTATAAAATATTATACGATGGTTTTGAAGAGATAAGCACATATAATTTGATATATTTGAATACAGATTTTCTGCAATAATGTAGAGCGAAATTATTATTAATTATTATTATTTTTATTATTGTTCGGCAACGGTGAGCGACAACTCACTAGCCAGTGAATGTGTTGTTTATTCTGGACACCATCACAATATTAAGTTACATCATAGACGAATAATACCAAAGTCGTCCAGTGATGAGTAAATGTTCGAATTTGCGACCTCCATTCAGTGTCCATTCTTGAACTAGGTAACAAGTGGCCTAAATAGTGTTAAGTTCCTTCTTGGAAGCTTGACACGAATCTCTTTGAGTAATTTATTGCTAGGTTTAAGTTGTTTGTGTTTGTCAAATTACCTTTAATTTTATCTAGCCTGCATAGAGTAGATCTATCTTTTTATTTGATATAAATACGCTTGGCAACAATGCAACTTCTTCGATGACGTTGTATTATGACGAGTACCGAGGAAGTTAATTCTATGTGAAAGGGGGAAAGAGGGACTAATTTGTATGAATGACGGTATGTAATATACGTGAAACATAATGTACGAATATTTATTTTACTTATAAGCCATTTATATTTTTGGATGATCAATGAGTCCAATGACACATTATGACACGGGATAAAATATCATGCTCTACAATAAATTGTTATTATGATTAATTGCGTCAAAACGCCAAACATTATTTGCCAATAAAATTTATACACGGTGCGTGGCCAGGAAAATTAGGAACAAATGGAGTGCATATATTGAATTCTCAGACCTTTTCTCTTTAAATTTCTCAGAAATAGTCAGTAAATTCAATTATATGAAATTTGGCTGCAATTTTATAGGCATATCGCGTAATGCATAATCCAGCATTTGACATAAAGCTAGTCTTGATTGTTTATATTAGATATATTTTTGCCGACTAATATAAAATGCTTCAAATTTTGGAAAAATTCCTCCCTCGATAAATCAGATTATGGGAAAACAATAATTTCAAATAAGCCATGTTGTGAAACCCTGAACCCCTTTAATATTGTCACGGCTAGCAAACATCCGAGTGTTTTTGTGCTACCCTATAGAACTAGCCTTGTCGCGTCCACGTATGAGTCACCGCCGGCCGCGAATATTCAGGAACTGTGGAATTATTCTCTCGATGCCTTGGTCAAGAATATTATAGAGTGGCCTCGCTTCTCCGGGAGTATTCGTGATAGATCTAAGATTGTATATAAATAGCGAATAGCGGCGAGTTGCAGTTAGTTAATCATTGAGTTCTGAATTGTAAAGATCTAATAGTTGTAAAGTTATAACAGTAGTTTAGTGTGTTTAATTGTATACAGTGATAAAGAATAAAGAGAGTATTAGTTTAAGATAGTAAAAGTTGTAATTTCTTCAGAACCCACGGAAAAACGTAACATTTGGTGTCAGAAGTTGGATCGTGAAGGGATCGGACTTGTGAAGTATTTTTCGAGGAAAGAAGATGGTACAAGTACATCAACGAGACCGTTTTGATTGGTGGATTCTGTGAAAATTTAATAACATTCTATGGTCAATACGAGGCAACAAACGGCAGAAATGGAGCAAACGAATAAAATGTTGGCCGGTTTCATGGATAATCTAAATGCTGAGAGACAAACAGAACAGGACCGGCTTCAGAAAATTTTTCCAGATCAAGAAAATAAAAGGCAAGCGGATCGAGAAAAGGATGAACATA
>MU187147.1:47972-78916 GCA_016904865.1 Pissodes strobi
AGATCAAGAAAATAAAAGGCAAGCGGATCGAGAAAAGGATGAACATAGAAGGCAAGCAGATCGGGAAGAGGATGAAAGTAAAAGGCAAACAGAACAGGATCGGCTTCAGAAAATTTTACAAGACCAAGAAGATAAAAGGCAAACAGGACAGGTTCAGCTTCAGAAATAGATGTTGGATGTAAATGTAGGCGAGCAAGGAAAGTTACAGAAAATATTGGACGGTCAAAATGAGAAATTTGAAAAAGAAGTAGACAATATACAAAAAGAAGTTGGACATGTACTAAAAGAAGTAGGAAACCTACAGCAAGAAATGAGGAATCTACAAGCAGAATTTACCAGACTAAAAAAGCAAGGACCCACCGAGAGGGTATTCGCCACAGGACAGAATATCAAACCTCCAACGTATGACGTTCAGACATCCTGGACAATGTACAGAAGACAATTTGAAGCCGCTGCTGTTGCCAATGGTTGCAATAACGAAGAAATGGCTACATCACTAGTGGTAGCGCTTCGTGGATCTGCCCTGGAACTACTACAGACGACCATTTTCATCAGCCAACAGGAGCAATATGGCATACTTGGAGCTGCCCTGGAGAGACGATTTGCGGACCAACACAGAAGACAACTCCGGCACAAGTAAAGTCCCGAAATCAGAAGCCTGGTGAAAACCTACAAGAGTTTGCGGCAGACGTTAGACGTCTCATTCAATTAGCGTACCCGGGAGCAACAGAGGAATTCCAAGAGGAACTTGCTACTTAGTATTTCGTGAATGGTATCAGAGATCCAGAAACTCAGAAAATGCTACGTCTAGCCAAATTTGATAACAGCAGTGAAGCTTTGAGTAGAGTCCTGCAAATCGAGGCGGCCTGTAACATCTCTAAGCCAACAATTAGGGACGTATCCATCCAGGAAGAAAAGCTGGCGAGCAGTTATGAACTAACTGAGATGGGCGGTATTTTGAAGAAATTAACCGAAGTTCTTCAGGCCACGGGGACCTTCCGGGAGCCACTAGAAATTAGGCTATGTAACCGAAATGCTATAAATCAGTGCTATAGATGTGGCAAGACTGGACATTTCAAAAGGGACTGTCGAATACAGAGATTCCGGGAGCCCCTAAAAGTTAGACCATGTAACCGAAATGCTATAAATCAGTGCTACAGATGTGGCAGGACTCAGTAGCGTGCCGTGGGTATAAGGGCGGAGGGGGCGAGCTATTTCGAGGGCGCCGAATGATGAGCCATTTGCAGTTTGCATTAGGAGGCTGAGGCGGGTTAGATAGAGGGCGGGGGAGGGGGCATTCGCCCCCCTTGGCCCCCTATACGGCACGCTACTGGCAGGACTGGACATTTCAAAAGGGACTGTCTAGTACAAAGATTCCGGGAGCCAGTAGAAGATAGGCCACGTGACCGAAATCTTTCAAATCAGTGCTATATATGTGGTAGGACTAGGCATTTCAAGAGAGACTGTCGAGTACAACTACGATCTACATTTCCATCCAGAGACGCTAGTAGTTCACAGCCAAGTCGGGAAGAGCTAAAACAATATAACTTTAAGGCTAAGCACAGGGAAGGGAGATGGCATAGTAATAGCAATGCTTTATCCAGAAGGTCATGCGAGGATAATTATAAACATTGCCAAATAATAGACCAACGAGAAGGAATCACTCCCATTAGGCAAATCAAGTTTAAAGTTGATCAGCAGTGGACCACAGAGCAACTAAAGAAGGATAGTGCAATAGTACTACTGCTAAAAGCTAAAGAAGAACGTCAACCAAGATCAAGCTGGAGAGATATTTCAATTAAGGGATATTTTTCAGTGGAACTCCCTGGTAGTTGAAAATGGACTCCTTAAACGAGCCTGGGAAAGCGCCGATAGAAAAGTAGTGAGGACGCACTTAGTGGTACCAAGGAAGAGGGTATCGGAAGTCCTGGAAGAAGTACATAATGGAGTTTGGTGCTCATCTCGGAGTGAACAAAACGATTGACAAGATCCGCGGCAGATTTTGCTGGGTCAACTGTTGCTAGGATGTGAAAACATGGAGCCGGCAGTGTTCAACCTGTGCCTTAAGTCAAGGATCCCAGACAAGATCTAGTGGGAAGATGAAACAGAATGATGTGGGACTACCGTTCGAACGTCTCGCCAGTGACCGAATGAAGGCTCGGTATGATCTCCAAGCTAACTCGATCGGATTTCAGATGAATGATAAAGTCTGTTTATATAATCCGCAACGGAAGAAAGGAAGATATTCCAAGCTAACGCCAGTATATACAGTCATCAAAATAATTAATGACGTGGTGTATATAATTCAACGTAACCCCAGAAGCAAACTGAAAGTTGCCCACCTCGACAGGCTCAAAGCATATCACAAACATGAAGTAGCTGATCGGAACGATCAGGTTTAAGAGGGAGGCAATGTCACCGCTAGCAACCATCCGAATGCTTTTGTGCTACCCTGTCGCGTCTACGGATGAGTCGCCGTCGCGTCGGTGCGGCGAACATTCAGGAACTGTGAAATTCTCTCGATGCCTTGGTCGAGAATATTATAGAGTGGCCTCGACTCTTCGGGAGTATTCGTGCTAGATTTTAGATTGTATATAAATAGTGAGTTGCAGTTAGTTAATCAATGAGTTCTGAATTGTAAAGATCTAATAGTTGTAAAGTTATGAGAGTAGTTTAGTGTGTTTAATTGTATACAGTGATAAAGAATAAAGAGAGTATTAGTTTAAAATAGTAAAAGTTGAAATTTCGTCAGAACCCACGGAAAAAACGTAACAATATGCAAAAAACATAATCAGCTCAAGATTGGATAGCCCCATCATAAAAATTCGCGATTTTTTACATTTCTAGATATTCTAATGCATTAAAGAAGTAAATTTGAAATAAATTAAATCGGCGTAAACAAGACTTTTGTTGCATATTTCTCTAATTACTATAATGGAGATACACACCGTAATTAGAGAGGGATAATAACTGGATATAACCCCATTCTAGAAAATTCATATTTTTTTAAACAAATATACATCAATCTCAATCTGCAATATAAATGGTATTTTATGAATAATAAATAGACTAAGATTAATTTTTATCAATTATCTAACCAAACCCCCAGCTAATCCAAGATGAATAAAATAACCTGCGTTTTGCACACGTCTCTCACTTTCTAAACGAAACTAAGGAAAACTAACCCAAACCAACCAAAACTAATCCAATCTATCCCAAACCAACCCAAGCTAATAAAAACTACTAAAAGAAAAGCGCGCTAACGCGCTTTTCTCTTAGTGGTTTCATTGGTGTTTAAACTAACCAAAATTATAAAAAAATAAGCAAAAATCTTGCTTCCGCCAATTTATTTTATTTCAAATTTACTTCTTTAATGTATTAGAATGTGCAGAATATTAATTGTCTCGCCGATGTATTGTCTCTCAAATTTACTTCTTTAATGCATTAGAATCTCTAGAAATGTAAAAAATTGGGAATTTTTATGATGGGGCCATTTCTAATAATTACCATTTATTTTATCAGCAAAAGTTTAGAGCGTCGAATAAAAAAAATACATAGTATACTTAAAGTACGGATTTTCTCGCCTATTTTAAAACCATTAGTACAGTTTTTCTCGCATATTTGGATTCTAAGAGAAGTTAATGTTGTGCTGCGTTGAGCCGGAAATTATTTCCAAAAATGTTCTTCAAAAATAGTCCCGCCATATTTAAAAAAAAATGTGCTGACTTGGGCCGGTTTTAAAATTATCCGATTTCATTAAAAACTATGGCGCATCGGGTGTCATTTGTGCTGAGTAGTGGCCTCAGTTGTTACTGTCAATTGTCACAAAACCCAAACCGTCAATTTTTCAAGAGACACACTGTTGCCAAGTTATTCTTAGAATGTGTGCTGCAGTTTCTAAAAAGGTATTAATTGGTAAAATTAGTACACAACGAGAGTCCATCTCTTTATTTTATTCAGGTGAATGAATGCAAATGTCAAATATGGTAAATATATCAGTTCATGATCCGTTCACTCGCTTCGAGACCAAAACCAAAAAATAAAACATAAAGAAGTGAGTTTGGGTTACCTTACTTTGAGTTAAACTGGGTTAGTTTGTGTTTGTTTGCGAGCAGAGGGCAATGCATGATATGTATGTAGCGCCCTTGTTTGAATTAGTTTACATTACTTTTTTCCGTTTGACCAATCTTGTAATCAATCGGCTCAAATGTGGTATTATCTCTCCTCCTAAAATAAATTGCCACACAACTCAGCATAAATGAAGCCCAATGCGTTGCCATAGTTTTTAATGAAATTACATAATGCTATAATTTTTTTTGCAAATAAATAATAAAAAAAATATATAACAAAATATATAACAAATCAGCACAAACAGACCACAACTCAGCACGACAAAGAATCTTGAAAAAAAACTACCGCGAGGAAAACTTTTTGAAAAAAAAACGGGATGCTATATGTCAGAGAATTTTTGACATTTTTGAAAATAAATTACGGCACAACGCAGAACAAACCCAGCACAAGTAAGCACAACAATTTATTTTTGAAAAACCCCAAATGGCGAGGTTAACTTCATGGACCTGAAGTTCCAGACATGTTTTATACAGGGTGTCCGAAAATACCGTTCGAATCGTTTCAGGAGTGATTCTACATAAGAAAACATGACATTTTTTTCATATGAATGTGGGTCCGAAAATGCATAGTTTCCAAGATACAGGGTGTCAATTTTTTTTTTAAAAATCGGCTTTTTAATAATATCTTAAATATCCTTTTACCGATTTTGTTGAAATTTGGTAGTGATATCTGTAATAATAAGGTGCTCATTTAGCCTTACTTAGATTAAAGAAGTCCAGTGGCATCCCGGGGGAATATCAGTATTCAAAAAATGGGCGCCACTGACTTTTTAAACATTTAATATTTTTTCGTATTAAGCAACTAAAAATACAACATTTTTATTTCTTGTATTATTTTTGTATCTTGCTTCGCTTTCGAGAAAAAAAAATCAAAACCAGTTTATTACATTTCCAAACTTTTTTTTTAAAATCGGTTTTTTATTAATATCTTAAATATCCATTGACTGATTCTGTTGAAAATTGGTAGTCTTGTCTGTAATAATATGGGGCTCATTTAGCCTTAATTAGATTAAACATGATTAAACTGAAGTCCAGTGGCGTCTCGGGAGGCATCATACCGAATATTATTGACAAAAATTGCGCGCCACTGACATTTAAAAAAAACAATGTTTTTTTTCATATTAAACAACTAAAAATACAACATTTTTGTTTCTTGAATTGTTTCTTGAGTTGTTTCGTTTTCGAGAAAAAAATATGAACCAGTTTATTACATTTCTTTAGGGCAACAAATTCTACATCAAACGCTGGTGGGTAACCATTATTTTTCTGGAAATCAATGGTTTATTCTATTCATAGAAATTGCTATAATAAATTATTGCAACCGTTAACTTTTTTCTTTCTTTTTCTTTTCATCGCGGGATGTAATAAAGATTTATTTCTTTCTCCATGACTGAAAAATCTCATGGGGATTATTATTATTTCGTCGGCTCACATATGGTTCTTATGAAAATTATACGCTTATCCCTATATAGGGATAAACGTATACAGTGCCCTAAAAGCTCCCAAGACACCTTTTAGGAGGAGATTTCATTTCAAAAAAGCCAAATGAGTGAGCTATGCAAACCAGCAATGAAGACCCATTCAGTATAAGTAAGTAATACTTAGTGAGTCAAGAAATAAATGGTGGATGGAGACACTGGAGAAGATGGACACATAGCAGCAAACAAGCGTGGAATATATTTAAAAAGCTGTATGGAGACCCAACAGAGATAAAACAATCATGCGCAATTACAGCAAACCAAGTAGCGCATCAACTCCTTTCCAACGGTAAAACCAACCGCCGTAGTAAAACCTCAAAAATCGAAAGACGACGGAAAGATGAGATTAATCTAATGTAACCCAAACTAACCCTTTTACACTAATGGAACTTCAAAAAGGTATAGATATTATGAATACTGGAAAGTCGCCAGGGGTAGATGACATTCTGACAGAGCAGATAAAACATTTTGGGCAAAACACGAAACAGTGGCTATTGGCCCTATTTAATCACTGTAAGTCTACCTACCAGATCCCAAAAGCGTGGCGAAAGTTAAAAGTAATAGCCTTGCTCAAACCTAGAAAAGATCCGGAACTCCCAAGTAGCTATCGCCCTATATCTCTACTGTGCCACATGTTCAAGCTCTATGTGCGCCTCATACTTAACTGAATTCAAAACAATCTGGACTTAAAACTCATTCCCCAACAAGTTGGCTTTAGACCAGGAAAATCATGCACAGGACAAGTACTAAACCTTACAGAAGTCATAGAGGAGGGTTTCGAACAGAAAGAAATGACGGGAGTAGCTCTGGTTGATCTCACAGCTGCATAAAGCCTTGCTATCTGAATCTTACAGCATTCTGATAGACTATAAACTGACAACAAATTTTGAGTCACTCCCCTCTAATATAAGGTTTTATGTGATGCTGGATGGGAAAAAGAGCAGCGAACTCAGAAAATCGGTTTAGCCCAAGGAAGTGTCTTAGCTTCATTTCTCTTCAATGTCTACACCAATGATCAACCTATTCACCCTCAAGCTAAACATTTTGTTTATGCTGACGAACTTGGTCTCGAGGTGAAAGGTAAAACCTTCGAAGGGATCGAAAGAAAACTTGAGGAAGCCTTGAGCATAATGGGAAAATACTACAAAGAAAACTCTCTAAAACCAAACCCTGCTAAAAGCCAGGTATGTGCTTTTCTGCTTTTCACATAAACACGCACTTAGCACATAGAAAACTTAATGTATCCTGGAAGGGACAACATCTGGAACACACTGAGAAAGCAAAATACTTAGGTGTCGACCTCGACAGGTCATTAACATATAAAGACCACTGCAAAAATACCAGACACAAAGTCACGACCCGAAATAACCTCCTAAAAACCCGCAGGAAGTAAATGGGGTGCAAACCCAAGCGCCCTAAAGACTACAGCGGAAGCTTTGTGTTTTTCGACAGCGGAATACGCTTGTCCAGTGTGAAGCAGGTCTAAACATGCAAAACAGGTCACAACCGCAATGAACGAGACATGCCAAATTGTGACTGGCTGCATGAAACCTACCCCTGTACCTTTACTATACCAGGCTGCAGGTTTTGCCTCCCCAGAAGATCGACGCGAGGCAGTCCAACATGTCGAAAGATTCAAACAAATGTTTGATTAAAGACACCTTCTCCACAATCTTGCGGAACCTCATTAAAATCTAGAAAGGGATTTATGCGCAACACAGGCATAGAACCACCATCGAATTTCCCACTCCGACAAGAACCGCCTCGAGGGATGAACCTGGAATGGAAAACTTGGCGAACCCTTTATCGGATGCGGGCTGTGTTGCTCCCGTTAAATCTAATCTGGCAAAGTGGAGCATAAAAAATGGTGATGAGGTACTCTGCTACTGTGGAGAGGTACAGACCATCGACCACCTAAGAACATGTATGCACTGTCGATCAAAGAGTGCACCCTTGATGATTTATGGCTTGCTAATACTTAAGCCCTGGACGTAGCCCGATACTGGGCCGAAAAATTGTAATATTTTGGATCTGGATGCGAAAAAGTAAAGTAAGTATGGAAATTAACAACGCCTTGACGCGTAAATCCTGCTTCGTCTGTGAACATCACTTTATCGATAAAGGACAAACTCGTTTTAATTTTTTTTTCTCGAAAATAAAGCAAGATGCGAAAATAATTCAGGAAGCAAAAATGTTGTAGTTTTAGTTGCTTAATACAAAAAAATATAAAATGTTTAAAAAAGTCAGTGATGCACATTTTTGGTCAGTAATATTCGGTACAACACCCCCCGGGACGCCACTGGACTTTATATTTTTAATTTCATTAAGGCTAAATAAATAAATAAATAAATAAAAAGGACTTTTATTTGCCAAACAACTGGTTAACAAAATGGTATATATGTGGGGGGCGGTATCCAACAAGGTTGCTCTTATACAACACCCCTTCAGATAAATAGACTTATAAAATATAAAATGGTTTAACACTTTACCTAAACTAAAATACAAATAAAAACTAAATTAGAACAAGAACACCAATATGTATGTTTGGACATACTAACTATATAAGTAAGTGCAATGTTACGCAAGAACCATTAAGTTAAGTCTCTCTGTTGTCTAACGAACTTCCTTACACACCGACGGAACATCTCCGGACTAGGGGACTCTCTAACACCAATAGGTAGTTCATTAAAGCGTTTCGCAGCGTTATAACTAAAAGAGCGTTGAAATTGGGCGGAGCCATGCCTCGGAACACTATACACATATTATTAAAACGTGTATTTCGGTGATGGACGTCCGAGATTCGTATAAGCTTTTCAGAGAGATATGAGGGCTCTTGAAAGAAAATTAGTTTAAATACTATATTGAGAAATTGTATTCGAAAACGATCCTCAAGATTAAGCCAGCCAGAGTGCGAGAAGCTTGCAGACACGTGATCAAACTTCCGCAGATTATAACTAAAACGAATACAAGCATTTTGCAATCTTTGAAGACTCAGTCTATCCCTCTGCAAAAGGGCTGGCCAGAAGATACTGCTACAGTAAGATAGGTGCGACAAACCCAAGGAATCAGTCAATCTCAATTTGATACGAGAATCAAATATATCTTTATGTAGATCTTTAATTTACTATAAGTTTTTTGAATAAGATAGGAAACATGACTTACAAACCTCAGATCACTATCAATAAAGACTCCAAGATTCTTACAAACGACCATAGGCTCTAAAATAAGGCCATTTAATGTAACATTAAAATTCGGATGCGACACAATTTGTTGTCTATTCTTCCCAAACACAACTAACTGTGTTTTGCCTTCGTTTAAAACAAGATGATGGAGTTTTGAAATGTTGCTATGACATTGTCAATGGCGATGTCCAACTCCGGGTATAGAAAGGATAAATAGAGCTGAGTATCATCAGCATATTGGTGAGAAGAACAGTTATGAAGAATATTGGTGAAGTCGGAGGTATATAAAGAAAACATGATCGGACCCAGTATACTCCCTTGTGGAACACCTCTTGAAACACGTTCGAAGTCAGAACAAATGTTATTGTATAATACTCGTTGGCGCCTATTAAAAAAGTAACTCGTAAAAAAATTGAGTGCCCGATCTCCCAAACCAAAAAATTTCAACTTTGCTTTCATTAGGTCATGATCTAAGGTATCGAAGGCTTTGCTGTAATCCAATAAGATTAAAATGGTATTTTTACCCTTATCACAAGCGTGAAAAATATCGTCAGTCACTTTCAAGAGGGCTGTAGAAGTGCTGTGTTTAGACCTGAAACCTGACTGGGTAATTGGCAATATTTTATTCTGGTTTAAGAAAGTATTAATTTGCTCATTTACAATTTTTTCCAGAATTTTAGATAAGGTTGGCAAAATACTAATAGGGCGATAGTCATTTAAGGTGCAGGATTTAGAACTTTTAGGTATAGGAATGACAGTAGTCTCCTTCCAAAGTTCAGGAAATTTGCCATTCAATAAACATTTATTTAAAATGTAAGTGATGTGAAGTGTAAGAGTAGGAATTACATATAAAAGCATCTTCAAACTCAATCCATCAGAACCTGTAGCATTTGATTTAAGTTTATAGATCAGTCCTTCTACGTCCTCAGATTGGACAGATTTTAAAATGAAATGGTTGGTATTGGCATCAAGAAAAGACTTAGATCGATAGTTTTCATTTATGAAAGCCTGATTATTCACCACAGCTAACGGGGCATTATTAATAAAATGATCATTAAAATCTGTTGCTTGGAAATCATTAAACATGGAATCATCCGTGGGCTTCCCGCCTCCGACATTCAAATATTTAAGCGTACGCCAGAAATTTTTTGGATCGGTACGAACCGCATGCTGTAGAAAGGCCCTTTTGCCGACTTAACAGCCATATTAACCATATTTCTTAAATTCTTAAATTCAAGCCAAGAATTCTCAGATTTCATGGATTTGTATTTTGATAAAGCTAATCTTTTCAGCTTTATCATAAATTTTAAGTTTTTAGTCGTTTAGTTATTTTAGCTGTTTTAGCTAATGAGTCCCTTATTATTACAGATAATACTACCAAATTATTACCCTTATTATTACAGATAATACTACCAAATTTCAACAAAATCGGTAAAAGTATATTTAAGATATTAATTAAAAAATAGAATTTTTAAAAAAGTTTGGATATGTAATAAACTGGTTTTTATTTTCTTCCTCGAAAACGGAGCAAGACGAAAATAATTCAGGAAGCAAAAATGTTGTACTTTTAGTTGCTTAATACGGAAAAAATATAAAATGTAAAAAAAAGTCAGTGGTGCACATTTTTTGTCAATAGCATTCGGTATGATGCCCCCCGGGACGCCACTGGACTTTCTATTTTTAATCTAATTAAGGCTAAATGAGCCCCTTATTACTACGGATAACATTGCCAAATTTCAACAAAATAAGTAAAATGATATTTAAGTTATTAATAAACAACCGAATTAAAAAAAAAAAAAGTTTGACACTCTGTATTTTGGAAACGATGCAGGTTCATATGAAAAAATGTTCATATTTTCTTATGTAGAATCACTCCTGAAATTATTCGAACGGTATTTCGGGACAGCCTGTATAACATACCCTACGCGGTTTTTAGTCGTTTTTGAACTTCTCCTAGACATCAAAAAAGCCCAAAAAAACCCACATCTTTACATTTAAAATAAGCGCGAAAATATTTATACTATATTTATTTGTACTCGATCCTCAATTGTTTTGCTGATAAGACATATTAATGATCCAAAAAAAAACCGAAAACTTTTATTAACATTTACTTATTTCCATCTTTAAAAATCACAAAGATATAAAACCCGTTTACTTCTTTATGATATTCCTGTACCTAGGGACCTTTAAAACAAATATAACAAATAATATAGAAAGCTTGCACAAAGTTTAATGTAAGTATTACCAATTAACAAAAGAATACACAGGGTGATCAGGACAGTTTACGATTAAATTTTAGGCAAACTTCCAAAACAAAATAAGTATTCTATTAATGTTCATTTGAGAAAACATAAATTTCCACCAATCTGTCTAGGAGATAACAAAACTTGCAATTTATCCTCATTGGCAGTACGGCATTATTTTCAATCAATGTATTCTATACAAAATCCCATGTAACATGAGTAAGATAACCTGCTATACCATGAGGGTGCCGGTGTTATTCTAAACCGTTAGATGCCAATGCAGTATTAAATGGCCTTTGTAATAAATCAAGAATAGAGATTTTAGTAGATAAATGCGTGAGAACAAGGTGTTTTATAGCAGCGGTCGTATATTTTCAACAAAACACTTGCTGCACCCTAAATAATATTCAGGATATATTTTTGTATGCATGCTTTTCAAATTTATAAAAATTTAAGAAGTAGGGAGTAAATAATTTCATCCACATCTGAGGATAGCTTATCGGGCAAACTACGTAGGTACTTGCCTAAACACTTCAAGTGTAGTAAAATTACGATAATTTATATTTGAGTTATTTATAAAAAAGGACTTGTTTATGCGTTTTTAAACTTTAGGACTAATTTTATTATTTAATAGACTGGTAGGTAAAATGGCTGGCAAACCGCTCCAATTGATAGCGTCAATAGGTAGGGTCAAAATAATTAGTATTTTAAACTTTTGGTGAGGGGAGAAAAACGACGACTAGGAAAAACCTAGACATCACCCGCGATTTTGAAAGCGACACTTTTTCTATACGTGATAATGTGAATAAAGGATGTCACTTACCTTTGAGTAAATCTGAGGATTGAAAGACACCCTCCTCATATTTTCTTTTTTTAACGGTGGACTGTCGTAAAAATTTTGATCGTCTATGGCATAGTCAAACGAATTGTCGTACGTGTCTAGCTCCATCTGAAACCAGCAAAAAATTATATTTAATTTTATTTTTGCTGTCAGGTAATACCTAGGAGAAAAAAAATTAAATTATTTATACAAAATCCATATTTTCTAAATATCACTAAACCAAACCAAAGTTAAGCAAAACAAGGCTATATTCTTCAGCTAGTGATGCGCATATTGGTGTATGAAAATAGAATTCAAGCATAAAAATTGGAATTAAAAATTTTATTGATTTATTAGCATTTGTTTCCAACAGCCTAATTACAGAAAAATCGAAAAACAATGGTAATAAGTCAATAGTTGATGATAAGATAAAAATAACTACTGCAGTAGCAACACTTCTAAAAACCTTAATGAACAATAAAAACACTTAGCAAGACATAATAATTTCTACCAATAATATAATTAACAGTACCGTCCGCTGTCAATGAACACAACACATATGTAAGAGTCAAAAATATTGAAATAATACAATAATAAGGTCGGGTAAGTATAATGCCTCCTCATTGATGACCCCGGCTACATGTCCTGAAACTTTCGACCCTCAAGCCATACTGGAACATGCTTAATTAAAGGGGTGATTCATTTTGATAACCGTTTCACTTTTTTCTGACTTTACCCTCGCTAAATAAGTTTCACTATTATTAGAAGCATTGGAGCATTGCAAATATTTTTCGCTCAGTGTGTGTATTGGCACAGAAAAACTATATTTTCCGTGGTTTGGTCTTTGGAAATACACTGAAGTATAAAAATTGTAATAACAAATTTCCTAAATATTGTTTCGGTTTGGTGGCAAAATTTGGAACAGCTTAAAAACATAACTAAATCTCCAATTAATTGATATTTTATATATTAAACTTTAAAATGCTTCTAAAAAAAAACACTATTATCATCCTCTCATCAAGACCTATAAAATTAAGTAAAGCAACAATTACAAAGAACTTCTAGGCATTGATGTACAAAAATGGATTTCAGGTACAAAAAATTGTAACACAAATTTAATATTTTAACAAAAGTACTCAAATCACCAAAAATTGGTGTTTTACATAGAATTATACTTTAAAAGGCTTTTAAAAAATACTATTCTCATCCTCTGATCAACTGAAGGATTGCTTCAAAAATACTTTTAAAAAACGTAATTGCATGACTTTAAAGAAACCACTATTATATTATCTTCTGACTAAAAACTAAAATGAAGCAAGAAGAACAATTACAAATATTTTCTACGCATTGATGTACAAAAAGGGATCTCAGGTGTAAAAAATTGTAATAAAAAATTTAGTTTTTTTGTGGCAAAATTTGAAGTAACTAATAACTGAATAAAATGCCACAAACCCCCCAATTTTTTAGATAAAATTATACTTTAAAAACAATACTATCATTCACTGAGCAATAACTAAAGTTGAATAAAACAAAATTACTGTAAATTTTAAAAACGTAATACGATGACTTTAAAAAAATTATTATTATATTATCCTCTGATTAAAAACTAAAATTAAGCAAAACAAAAGTTACAAATATTTTCTACGCACTGATGTACAAAAAGAGACCTTGTAATTACAATTTTTTTTTTTGGCAAAATTTTAAGTAACTAATGACTTGAATAAAACGTAACCAGATCCTCAAAACTGGTTTTTTGGATAAAATTATACTTTAAAAAACAATACTATCATCCAGTGATCAACAACTAAAATTGAGTAAAACAAGAATTACTGTAAAAACAATTTTGAAAATGTAATCGGATGAATAAAAAAAATTATTATTATATTATCATCTGATTAAATTTCAAATTAAGCAAAACAACAATTATAAATATTTTCTACGCATTGATTTACGTATAAGAATGGATCTCAGGTGTAAAAAATTGTAATAACAATTTTTTACGGTTAAATTTGAAATAACTTATGACTTGAATAAAACGTAACCAAATCCTCTAAAATTGGTTTTCTACGCATCGATGAATAAAAATGGATTTTAGAGGTAAAAATTTATAATCACAAATTTATTTTTTTGTGGCAAAATTTTAAGTAACTCATTAGTTACTTAACGTATTCAAGTCATTACTTGAATACAACGTAATCACATCCCTCAAAATTGTCTTTATTTTTAGATAAAATTATACTTTAAAAAATATTTTAAAGGATACCCTATCATTCACTGATCAACAACTGAAGTTGAGTAAAACAAGAATTACTGTAAACACTTTTAAAAACGTAATCGAATGACTAAAAAAATTATTATTATATTATCCTTTGTTAAAAACTAAAATTAGGCCAAACAATAGTTACAAATATTTTCTACGCATTGATGTACGTATAAGAAAGGATCTCAGGTGTAAAAAATTGTAATTACAATTCTTCTTTTGTGGCTAAATTTGAAGTAACTTATGACTTGAATAAAACATAATTAAATCTTCCAAAATTCATTTTTTATGTAAAATTATACTTTAAAAAATACTACCATCATCTACTAATCCACAACTAAATTTGAGTAAAATAAGAATTACAGTAAAAAACACTTAAAAAAAACGTAATCGGATTACTTTTAAAAAAAATTAATATTATATTATCCTCCCATTAAAGATTAAAACTAAGCAAAACAACAATTACAAATATTTTCTACGCATGGATGTACGTACAAGAAGAGATCTCAGGTGTAAAACATTGTAATTACAATTCTTTTTTTGCAGCTAAATTTAAAGTAACTTATCACTTGAATAAAACATATTCAGATTTTCCAAAATTCGTTTTTTATGTAAAATGATGCTTTTAAAATAGTACTAGCAACTACTGATCCACAACTAAATTTGAGTAAATCAAGAATTACTGTAAAAAATACTTTTAAAAAACGTAATCGGGTGACTTTAAAAAAATTAGTATTATATTTTCCTTTGATTAAAAGCTAAAGCTAAGAAAACAGCAATTACAAATATTTTCTAGGCATCGATAAATGAAAATGTCTTTCAGGCGTACAATATGTTAATCACAAATTTAATTTTTTTCATGTGGCAAAATTTGGAGTAACTAATGACTTATATAAAACGTAATCAAATCCCCAAAATTGGTATTTTATATAAAATTATACTTTAAAAACTCTTTTAAAGAATACTACTATCATCCACTGATCAACAACTAAAGTTGAGTAAAATTACTGCAAACATTGTATTATCCTCTGATTAAAAACTAAAATTAAGCAAAACAATAATTACAAATATTTATGGATTTCAGGTATAAATATGTGTGGCAAAACTTAGAGTAACTAATGACTTCAATAAACGTAATCACATATAACCCAAACTGAAACGTAAATAAAATTTTATGATAAAGCTGACAAATCTACATAGGAATTGCATTATTCTTAATATAAGTGGATTATATATTTTATAGTGGTCATGACAACGATTTTCCATATGTATTTTGTATAATATTCTGTCCGATAGCAGTTTGCAATTTAAATTGCATCGGTTTGCATTGCAAAATCTCTGACAAGGTTAGAACGAAATAGAATATCAAATCGCAAAAACCACTGTCTAATATTTTTATGTAAAAATGTGCAGCATATTTTTATCAGGGATTTGTGAATAAATAAAAAATCATTACTTTATAAAGGAACCATGCTACACTATTACCAAACAGCATGAAGTAAAATAAATACGAAATATGTACTTTCAGTTCATCTACGAAATATCTTCTTTACGAAAGTACTATTTTACAGAAGGCTATCACAGGACGAGTTGTCTTCGTCAAGGTGTGATCTTCAAGGCTTGTCTTGTGCCAAAAATGCTGGCAAAGTATTCATATAGTATCGCTATAAGAACCCGCATATAAATCAATAACTACGGGATCCAAAATCAGCTACATTTTGATAAATGTGGATTTGCGTAGGCAATTTTGTTCATAATTCTTCATATTAAAGGTATTTATGAGAAAAAAATAGACATTTTAATAAGAAACTACCTGAAACAATTACTGGGAAATAACGGTTTCACTGAGTCATATTGTTTTCGGCCTCAAATCTGTTAAATATTACCAAGCGAGGATTCGCGCCGCCACATTTGTATGTATAATAACAAAGTGCCAATCACAAAGAAGAAGGGGGATTCTTTGTGGTGCCAATCAAATAGTCAGTGAAGACAAAGTACGATGGACAGTACTAAGCTTCTCACATTTCAAATCGTCAGGTACCCACTACAGTGGGGATTAGACGAGTTACTGCCGCACTTGGTAAAGGTGCTCTGGGCATGCTTAGTGCTGCGCTACATTCCGAAGGCATGGAGAGAAGTAAGAGTGGTGTTCGTACCATACTAAACTGTCCCCAAAGCCTACCGCCCAATCAGCCTAACATCCTTTGTTATGCAAACTGTGGAGAGGTTGTGTGAGCGATACTTGAGGGATTCCGTACTGATCAACCGACCGCTAAATCGCAGCCAACATGCGTAGGTACGCCTCGGGAAGCTCGACCGACACGACCTGGCATTCAGCAGTGAGCTGGCTCGAGAGATCGCTGGACAATAAGGAGTCCACCTTAGGTGTGTTTATTGATATTGAGGGTGCATTTGATAAAACCTTTGGAAAAATCAATGAAATCTTAAGAAACCGAGGCGTCTAAAATGGATTCTACACCAATTCATATTCAGACGATCTTACGATACTGCTCAACGACAAGTTCGAAGGGGTTCTATACAATCGTATGTAGGGAGCACTCCCTGTCTGTAAGCCCCAGAAAGACGGAGATGGCGCTCTTCACCAGAAAAAAAAGCAACTACGGCCGCCGACTCTCCTTAAGACGTAACTAAATTTTGCGTCTTATGAACAGTGCCACAGGACCGTGGGAAAACCTGGGGTATGAAACCCGGGGTCGTAACGTGGATCTATACTGCTATCTTAAGACCCATGATTGCCTATGGAGCCGTAATTTGGTGGCCTAAGAGTCAACAAAAAACGGCAATGCTTACACTTAGTCAGGAACAGAAAACTGCCTGCCTAACCATATCGGGAGCTATGAGAACAACCCCAACCAGAGCTATGGAAGTGATGGTGTGCTTGCCGCCTCTAGATATTAATCTAAAGGATGTGGTTCTAACTACATTGCTAAGGCTCAGAAGTCGTTGGTGTGCAATCCAGCGTAGAATGTGGAGAGATTAGACGCCGCCTGTGGGAAGGGGCAGCCGGAAGACTGCCACTACTGCAGGCCAGCGCAGACATCATACCTCCCAAGTTTTTCTGAAACAAACTCTATGATATCCAAATAAAACTAAATGAGCCTATAACCGAATGTGCGATTAACATTTTCGTCGGTGCACGGTGGCTCAAAAACCCCGGAAAGAGCAGGCTGTGGAATTTACTCCCGTAGCTTGCGAATTGAATTGAAATGGTCTATGGCGGCAAACGCTATTACAATCTACACGGACAGTAGGCAAGCACTACTAGCCTTGAAAAGTTCTCCAGCCAGGTCAGTAATGGAATGCCACAATTCACTGGAGGATGCCGACCGCAAAAACAGAATTTTTGTATGCTGGGTTAAAGGACATGTGGACATGCACAGTGCGAAGGTAATAAATTAGCGCATAAATTGGCTAGAAAGGTAGACGGTTCAAACATTATGGGAACTGGCCCTTCATACCTACCAATCGTGACGTTGATACATAATATGTTAAAAAAGATCACCCTTGAAAACTTTATGGCAAGATGGGACGAAACAACTAACTGCCGACTTGCCAAGGAGCTACTAAGCTACCCCAATGAGTCTGCGGCAAAGGCCTACCTGGATATGTCAGGGAAGAACCTACGACTCATGGCGGTGATTCTGACTGAATACTACCAGATGAGGAAACATCTCTACATAATGAGATTATGCGAAACACCTCTATGCAGAGGCTGTGAATGGGAGGACGCAATAGTAGAGCATCTGCTCTGCGACTGTGGCGATGTTTCGAAACTAAGGGAATACATTTTGGGAGAACGATGGCCAACCATGGTTTTTCTCAGAACAGCTTCCACGGGCAACATCTCGGACAACACTAGGCTGGGCGATGGCCTAGATGGATTGGTTGACCTAGGGAGGACGCACAGGGAGTCTAGTAGGCCTAAGTGCCGTGGCCTTTCAAGGCCACCCTCTCACCGTTTCCAGATTCCAGAACAATGTATAAAAAAATAAATTTATGATAACCTTTATGAAACAATTACCAAGCTAAGAACCGAAAGTGCAAACCGTTTTGCTAGGTTAAGCCGTTTCCGCTAGTTGCAAAAATTAAAATTTTCAACTGTCAATATTTCAGAAACAGTTAGAGATAAGAATAGGACATTACAGGCAAAATATGTGATTTGAAAAACACCTGTAAAAATTTAACGTTTAGGATTCTCATTTGTTTTTGTCGATATTTTTAGAAGATAATACTTGAAATAGTTGGCATTTTTTGTATTTAATATTTTTAGTAGCCCTTGTAATTACCTCTCCAGGACGGTGCAAAATATTTCAAAACAGTAAAATATTAACGTGCTTCAAAATATTTTGATATATAAATATAAAGCAAGATACTTTCTTCGTTTTCATATTTTAATATTTTATCTACAAAATACGCAATGTGAAAAAAGCTTCTCTTGCATTTTTTAAGTGTCGCTTGTTGGCACAAATCTTGTCAAAAGATTCATATATCGAAACAAGTTCATACTTTTAATTGGCATCGGCATATACAGGTATTGTAGGTTGATTATCCCGCAAAAACAGGTGTCCAATTGCCTTAAAGGTAAACTATGTGACATTTATTGACAGTTGGCAGTAATTGGTTTATTTACTGGTTATAACATGGACAAGGCATCACCATCAGCAATTACGCTGTTGTAAAAAGAGCGACAAAATATTTGTTCGGCCAAAGATAAGGAGACAAAAACGGATACCTACGCATGAATAAAACAGAAGCCATACAACATTTTAAAAATGCTAACCAGGATCAGCTATTTTCTTCAAAAGTTATCTTTCACTTTTAAATGCCCTACAAGATGCCTCCTTGAAATACGATACGAAATCGTACGGGATCTGCTCTAACAGGTGGTCTGCAGACCCAGTGGTTAAAATGTATACGCATTATAAAATACTCCTACGATGTGAGAGACCATAGGCGTAGGAAAACAGTGAAGTAGTAACGAGCGTTTTAACCGCAGATTTATTTTAAGTTGTGATCTCGCTTGCATTCATTTGCTGAATGCGACTAATTAGGGGAGTTATGATCAGAGCTGTCAGATTGTTGAAAGTTCTTTTGTCTTTTTGTAAAAGATGACTTAAGGCTTACCTATTATTTAAATCAGTTAAAATTCGTTTTAAGTTTAAATATAGTTTTAATTTGTGTAAGGAAAAATCGTAAACCGGAAAGAAATTACTTATATACCTAAGTTCAGTAGTAGCAGCTTCTCTGACTTTTTCTCTCATTCAAATTTTTTAGTTCCTGCAACAACCATCCTACTGCCCATCTAATTCTGCCATTAAGGACACTGAGTGAATGTAAATAACGATGACCATTAGAAATGAAAATTAGAAAATAGACAGGGTTGGTATATCAACGGAAAACAACCCGGGCATTTTTTGAATTTGATGAATCTCCTAAGAACATTTGGTAACCAATCCCCTGAGTTCGACTAGCATTTTCTTGCAATATATCTACAATTTTCGGAAACGCACATTGAAATTCTCAATGAATTTCTTTGTTAAAAGAAGTTTTGAAAACTCGATAATGTTGAGAGCTTAACAGATATAAGAGTACAGTTTGTATTAATTATTTATTATTGTTTTTCAAAATTTTCAATGATTAATTAGTTTTTCTTGTTAATTACTTTATAAAGGTTACAAGCAATGTTTCACATTTTTGAATAAATTTCTTGGTGAATTTGTAAAAGAGACGTACATTTTATTTTCTAGGAGTTTTAGGATATGATTTTATAATGATCAGAAAATCATGATATTTGACTGTTAATTAAAGGTAATTTATATCTACTATTTTGCAATTTATATTTTAGATTAATTCTCGTTCACCATCTGTCAACAATGAGTTGAAATGGGAGGTGTTTTAATATTAATCATAATACATAGTATATTAATACTGAATTAATTCCCGGTTTTTACCAGCAATTTATCTCTAGATTTCGTTGTAGTGCTCTGACGCACTGTTTTGTCAGTATTCTTTTATTTCATTGTCCTCCGGAAAGGGAGAAGGGGCTCACGCATATGCTTGCCTTAAATAAAAGTAAATATTTAGTATTAAATGAATTTCAGGAGCTTGAAATTCAATTTGTTTCTTAAACATACTTATCTTACTTGAACGGTCCCCTGATTCTTTAAGATAATGCGTAACTTGTATGTGTGTAGTGGATCCTAATTCCAATGCATTTTATAGCGATTCCCTGGAGAATTTTAAAGGGAAACTCCGGTGAAGTTTGCACGAAGCCTTTTTTTATCCTACAATCTATGGAAATTCTACAAGGTGTACTCTTGAAAGATCAGCAATTGCGATGGGCAGTTAGGCATTATCATGGTAAGGCAGTTTTTATAAAATAGTCAAAGTCGAAGTCAAATAAGCTGTATTGTCCAAAGATAATATATCTCATTGATAAAGCAAGGTCCTAACTAACTGTTTAATCAAGCTAAAATTAAAAATTAAAATAAAAGTAACATATTTTAAATATTGAAATCAGAGTTGATATCAAAATCTCAACAACAAAAGACAAAAGAAAATAAGACCATACAAAAGAAAATACAAGACAAATCAATCAGATAAACAAGCACAATACATCAAAATCTATCACTATAAAACTCGTCCAAGCCATAATAGGCCCTACCACAAACAATATAGCTCTATATTGTTTGTGGCCCTACTCAGCAGCAATCCGCGGTCCATTTTCTTAAAGAGGGGCAAGGTGGGAGCACATTTCAGGTCGTTTGGCAATTGATTATAAATCTTTATGCTTTCGTAAATAATTGATTTCTTGGTCAACGTCGACGATGGTATCGGTAGTGGTATATCTAAACACTGTCGAATGCGAACCTGCACGAACAAAACAAAGTCAATTCATACGAACGAGGCACACCGTTTCTAAAATAAACAAGCTGTATATCCTCAATACCCTTTGGCTCAGAAACAGCGGCCTGCATGAGTCTCTAGGCCTATAGCATGGCACATGCTCGCTTTTGAAGTAGGTATAAACAAAGACTAGAGCAAATAATGACTACACATTCCCTAAAAAGATATGCCATGTCTAAGGCGCGACTCTATTAGACAGTAATACACCATTCTACCCAACTGGGGCCCCAGCACCTGAACCGTTACTTTGACTGCAAAGCAACCTGAGGCTACTTTTTTGGCAAGATCAACAATATGATCGTTAGACTTAAGCTCCTCCCTATCTATCTCAAGGCCCAGAAATTAGGCACTCGATCGGCTCTCGAGAGCAGCATCCCTAATAACTAGCACCTCCATGTCACATCTGAAACCAACTATATTTGTTTTCCTCAAGTTAAGAACAAGGAGGTTAGATGCACACCAGGTTTTAACCCTTAATAAATCCGAGGAAATTATCCTTTTCAGAGCTTCAAAGTCGACGCCATGTCACAATATAGTTGTTTCGCCCGCGAATAGGGTGAATTGACCACTGATGTCTAAGGTGGCCAAGTTATTTATATAAAGACGGAACAAAGCCCTGGGGCACACCCCACTTAACCACCCGACCCGGAGCTCTCAGAACCCAAAAAGACTCTCTGCTGGCGTTTCGTCAGATAGGACTCAAACCACGAGCAGGATATACCTCTAAAGCCAAAATGATGGAGTTTAACCAGCAGAATCCTGGGGCTGACACAGTCAAACGCTTTGGACAAGTCACAAAAAACTGCTGCAGCCACCACCCCTGTTTAATTTTGAGTACAGGCCCTCCAACAGTCTAAACATCGTATCATTCGTACCGCTATTCTGTCGAAACCCAAACTGACTACTGCTCAGAATGTTATGTTGGCTGTAAAAGCGATTCTTCGTGCTTTCACTAACTTTTCTATAATTTTTGATAGTGTTCATAGTAAAGAGATCGGACGGTAATTGGGGGGTCATCCATCTCGTCCCCTTTGTAAAGTGGGACCACCTTTGATAACTTTAAACAAGAAGGGAACACTCCCAACTCCCAAGCCTGAACCATCAGGTCAAATACATCATCAGCAAGGGCAAGAAATATCCTCGCCGACAAGCCGTTCATCCCTGACGCATTCTTATTCCCTATAGAGGATTTCGCCTCTTGTAGTTCATACAAACAGGTGGGAGTAAAATAAAATAAGTTAGATATAGAAAACCCAGGATATATAACTAAGAGGGTCGACCATCGGAACAATACCTTCAGTAAGTTTCTCCTGTATAGTACAGTAAAAGACATTCAATGTGTCTGGTGCCTGGTGCTAGCTGTTTATTGCCCAATATTTCAAAAGGTCTATTTTTATTTGTAAATTAATTCACTATCAACCAGCTTTCTTTTTGTTTATTACCCGCTTTTTGAATGCGGTTACTATAATAGTTATTTTTTGCTAGCTTTATCAGTATTCTGTAAAGTTTCCTGTATTTATTGAAATAATTACAAAAATTAGGATTGTCAGTATACTTCCTAATGAGATGCAATGAACGTACTACCCTACCCTTTTGGATTTCATTACATTGTCCTGCGGAAAGGGAAAAAGGAGTCACTCATGTACATGTCTTAAATAAAAGTAAATATTTAGTATTAAGTGTTTCAGGAGCTTGAGCTTTAATTTTGTTTCTAAAACATGCTTATCTTACTTGAACGGTCCCATGATTCTTAAAGTTAATGCGTAATTTGTATGGGTGCAGTAGATCTTAATTTCAATGCATTTTATAGCGATTCCCGGGGGAATTTTAAACGGAAGCTCCGGTGAAGTTTTCACGAAGCCTTTTTTATATCCTCCTATCTAAGGAAAGGTTCACTCTTGAAAGGCCAGCCCTTGCTATGTGCATGAGCAGTGAAGTATTTTCATGGTAAGGCAGTTTTTATATGCCTTTAGGGTGCATTTTATTGCATTGTCCTCCGGAAAGGGAGAAGGGAGTCATGCATGTGTCTGCCTTAAATAAAAGTAAATATTTAGTATTAAGTGGGCTTCAGGAGCTTGAAATTCAATTTTCATGTTTATCTTACTTAAACGGTCCCTGACTCTTCAAGTTAATGCGTAACTTGTATGGGTGTAGTGAATCTTGATTCCAATGCATTTTATAGTGATTCCCTGGGCTATTTTAAAGGGAAACTCCGGTGAAGTTTACACGAAGCCATTTTTATCCTCCTATTTATGGAAATTGAACAAGGATCACTCTTGAAAGGCCAGCCATTGCGATGGGCAGTGAGGTATTATCATGGTAACGCTGCTTTTGCTTATGTGATAGCATGGCAATTTGTTTTTATCTTGTTTCTGTAGGTCTGCAACTCGGTCTGCAAATAGTGGGATTTTTTTTCTTCTCCAATAGTTTGCGTTGATCATATAGTGGATTTTCAGTGACTTTAGTAATGGTATAGGTAATCGGATGGTTGTTTATGTCAATTATTTTGGCAAGGAATTTGATTTCTGTGCTCCAGTTGCATCTGATGGGCTTCCGCCAATAGTACATTAGTAGGAGTGGATTTAGTACATTCCATCATTATTCATCAACTAATCAACATCGAAGTTGTCGCAAGTAAATTCAAAATATGATATGGTCTTAAACACACACCGTTTTATGTTCTTTAAAATGTTGCTAATTTCCTTCAGCGTTTCAAAAAATTGTAATATCAATATTTAAATTGGATATATTTGTTGATAAACCCGAAACAAAACAAATTGAATTAATAATTATAATTATTATAACTGAAACTGATATCTCTTGAGCCCTATCGTATGTCGATTCGAAATAACAAAGACTGAAATATTTATTTTATCTTAAAGGCCACACTGCATATTTCTCTGAATTTCTCATGTTTATCAGTGCTGGTTCATATTCTGTTGACTTTGTTCTATATTATTTCAATCTGCACAGTGGTTCAGATATTGTTCAGGGTAGAGTTGGTGAAATTTGGTATTTGTCTGGTAGTTTCCATTACCATGATTCCAGGTGCATGAATGTCTGATTACCGTGCTCGTTCCGGTCTTCAAAATACTTGAGCAAACACAACGCAGCAAAAAAGCAGATCCGACCTAAATTTGACCTATTAATGGCATCACAGGCCTTGTAGCATGTTATTAAAACAAGCTCACTCAGTTGGACAGAAATCCTAAACCTCAATTTAACATTTAGATTCGATACAAAGGAGGGTACCTATAAATTTTACCGAATTATTACGAATATATTATTATTGCTGGCATTATTGCTAATCTAATCGATGCCATTATCTACCTATAGAAGATTGTCTTTTTATATCACACGTACACTACACACGTTCATTCCCAATCGAAGCAAATAACGATTTATTTTTGTGCAAAATATCGCTTATTTTTTCTAAAGCGTGATCGGAAATTTAAATGATTGACACGAATATTAATAATTAGATATCATGTGATAATGACGAGTATCATACGATACGTTTAAAGATCATCGACGATAAATGTGTGTACCTGCGCCATTATTTTATTTCTTGATTCTCTCCTCGATTAAAATGTCGAAAAACAAATGAATTATCAATCTTGTGTTGATACTGATAGAATGTTTGGATAAAAGCCAGATGAATGAATATTAATAAAAATACAGATAGCAAACAAATGGAACTGAGCATCAGACATACCGTCATGGGATAGAGTAAGAAAAAAAACACAAGTAATTAATTTGTGGTGGTTAGGATGAGATAAAATATAATAAAACTAAACATAATGAATCACACTCTAACAGAGCCGCATATGGATTTGCCTGACAGAACCTTCTTCGTTGAATCCTGGATTCATTTCAGTAGTTGTGTTAATTGACAGCATATGAATGAATAGATTTCTGAAAAATTAGCAATTTTTCATCCGCAGATAGTTGATGCTTGGTGTGCAATTAGAAGAATAAATTATTTTCCCAATTTTTCTTCATCAAATTTTAACCGGACTGAGATATCGTGGAAATATTATAACGCGAGCTGGGGGGTTAAGTCAATTATCATTTAAGAAAAATGCAAATCTAGTAGCGGCTCTAAGTAGAAGTACAAACATGTTCCTGGGCCCTTGCCTTCGGGAAAAATGACTATTGAATCATTATTAATTCATTCCCAAAAAATAAATAAATTTTGATACCATGCGTTAAGTTCTTTTTAAAAATTATGAAAAACAGTTTGCTCTTCAATTGTGAATAAAAGACACTTCATTTATTATTCTATGATTTAAAAACTGTATTTTTAGCATGAATATTAGAACAAACTTTGTTGCTTCAAATCAAGAGATACTAGATGAATATTATTTTTGAACTACATACATTGAAACTACAGATCCCACAGATGGGGATAGGATATATTATTAAATAATTAAATAAATAGCCACGCTTTTATTATTTTCTAATTGTATGCATTTATATTCATCTCAGATTAGAAGAAACTAAGACTAAGAAAATTTACAATTAAAAAGGTGTAGTAAATCAATTTAAAACAAAGAAAAAATTTAAATAATTGCATTGTTGAACCCATTTAATGCACATCAAATATATTTACAAATTTCTTCCCTTTTGGAAGGCAAATCTTAAAGATAATAAATACGTAGGTACACTTAAAGTAGATTTTTCAAAATGAAAATCAAAAAAAAATCACCAATTCGGCCTTTTCAATCGGATGAATGCCATTTTTTAATATACTCTGCTCATAATCCCTCTTTTTATTGTACGAAAGTTTGGTTGCTCCAGATTATTCGGTTTTCCATAATAAAATATTAAGTGGTGACGTGTCGTGTCAAAACTCGAAATGAGGGAAGTTTTAATGCAAATAGCTCACTCTGTATAAAAGAAATTATTTCAAAAATGTCTTCTCATACAGTTTTTGCTGAAAAATCCCGTAAGTAATCAGCTTTTGTTTAAAAATATATTTTTTTCGGAAAAAAGGCCTAAAAACCATAATTTTTTTACCTAGAAATCGATATTTTACATTTATTGAGATTTTCTGTATATTTCAATTTAAACTTGATTTTCTGGTATTTTTCGATCTGGTAGAAAGAATTATTACAAACCTTTTTTACAGCAGAGATTACGAGGTTTAGGAATATGAGATTTATTTTTTGGAAATAGCTATGCGTTGACTGGCACGTGCACTTAAAATAGATTTTTCAAAATTAAAATTAAAAAAAATCACCAATTTGGCATTTTCAATCGGATCAATGCCATTTTTTGTCATATTCCTCTGTATATTCTGCTCATATCTCTTCTCTTTATTGTACCAAAGTTTAATTGGTCCAGATATTCGGTTTTCCAATAATAAAATATTAAGTGGTGACGTGCCGTGTCAAGACTCGAAATGAGGAAAAGTTTGAATTCAAATAGCTAACCCTTTATCTTCTTCTTCTTCAGGTACCTATCCGTTTCGGATGTTGGCAATCATGTTGGCAATTATAACTTTGTTTGTAACAGCTCGAAACAGTTCTACTGAGCTTTTCCCAAACCAAGTCCGTAGGTTCCGCAACCATGATGTTCTAATGTATTATGGTTTGCAGTAGGGCGTATCGATCTTTATTTCTCATTACATGCCCCAGATATTCTAGTTTTATTTTTTTAATGGTGTTACATGTTTGTAATGTGAGCTGTCCATGGTATTCTGAGCATTCTCCTATACAGTCACATCTCAAATCCTTCCAGATTTTTAGTGGTGGCTTCTGTGAGTGTCCAGGATTCTACGCCATACAATAAAACAGAAAAGACATAGCATCTTAAGTGCCTTACTTTCGTTTCAAGTGATATGTTGTGACTTTTGAAGATGGCACTCATCTTGTGAAATACCGTCCTTGCTTTTCCTATACGACATTTTATTTCTTGTGCACTGTCCCATTGTTCATTTATGATGGTTCCAAGGTAGCAATATTGTTGAACACGTTCAATTCGAGTTCCGTCAACATATAGGCGGTCTCCATTTACATCTCTTTTGCTGATGATCATTTGATTCGTTTTCTTTGCGTTGATATTAAGACCATATTGCTGACTGTACTGCGCGATATGGTCCATTAACCTTTGCAGTGCTTCCAAGCTATCTGCTATCACCATGGTGTCATCTGCGTATCGAATATTATTCAGTTCAGGATACCTTCTTCTACTCCGTTAAGGGCTTCGTTGAAAATTTTTTCGGAATACAAATTGAATATCAAAGGAGAGATGACACATCCCTGCCTGAACCCACGTTGTATTTTCACCTGTTCTGTTCGATCCCCATCAAGTCTTCAGCCAGCATGCTGTCTGATTCCAAGAGAGATTTGAAATTTATCTGATATCTTTATCGTCCAAGCCGGCCTCTTCCAGGATATTGTTCATTTTATGATGTTGAACGCGATCAAATGCTTTTTCATAATCGATTAGACATGCGTATACGTCACAGTTGACGTCTCTGCATCTCTGGATTAGGACTTGAACTCCAAAGAGTGCCTCTTTGGTTCCGACTGCATTTGATTTTCGGATATCTGTTTTTCGCATTTGTTGTGAATTCTTCTGTGGATGATTTTAAGAAACAATTTTATCATATGACTCATCAGACTGATGGTCCGATATTCCTCGCACTTCTTTGCTCCAGGTTTTTTGGGCAACGCTATAAATTCTGATTGCAGCCATTTTCCGGGGATATTTCCAGAGTTATAGATTCTGTTGAATATGTTGGTAATCCAGGCTATTCCTCCATCATTCAACAGCTATAGAAATTCAGCCTCTATATGTTGTCTGGTACCACTGCTTTTTTGTTTTTCATTTGTTTTATTGCTATTTCTACCTCGTGGATTAGTATGGGTGGGCCTGTAGCTTCTTCCGACAGTGAGTACGTGACATCCGGCCTTTGATCCTCAAAAAACTTTTCTAAGTATGACTTCCACCTGTTTTTCAGATCAAGTTTGTCGATGATAATTTTTCCATTTGTGTCTATGATCTTCATAGCTTGTCGCATTTTAAAGGTTCCAGTTACCTCTTTTATTTTTTTTTTGTGTAGGTTAAAGCCGAGGGGTAAACCGCCGGCGAAAATTTGTACACTGAATACCTGCAGTACAAGGGAATACAAACGAATACATAAGAATACAAGGGAATACAGAGGAATACATATGACTACAACGGAATACATAAGAATACATGAGAATACATGAGAATACATAAGAATACATAAGAATACATGAGAATACATAAGAATACATGAGAATACATGAGAATACATAAGAATACGTATGAATACATAAGAATGCATGCGATTGTAAGACCATACTAAGCATTAAAAAGAAGCGCATGTAACTACTAATAGCGAACATAAACAAGTTATGTTCGGTGCTATTACTGACAGAAAATATGCTGCATTTTAAAGAACACAGTGAACATAATAGATAATTTAGTAGCTATGATAAAAATATAGGCCGTTAGGTGTAGCATACCTAATGCTTAATACTATGAAAGAGTTTAATAATGCTTTGGAAAGTTCTATTATACATCGAATAATATAAAGGAACAATAATTCTTAAAAATCAAGACACTATATCGCAAAACTAACTAATTATTGAGCTAATTATTATAACTGCTCTTGTCTCATAATCTTCTGCTCGATCTTATATTTTAGAAATGCATAAGGTATCAGCTCTTTTCAATTTAAATGGACCGTTACCTAATAACTCAATAGATCCATGAAATATGTATGCTTTATCTACTTCAGCAATGTCGTCAGTCTTAGGCCAAGTAAAAAAGTCCAGTTCAGATTTTAAAAATTTCAGTCGGTATTTGTTAGGCGACAGCGTAATATTTCTCCATTATGATTTCCGAGATGATACCATTTGAATTTTCTTCACTTGAGGTTTCTAAATGCATTTCGTCGTCTGAAAAATCGTCAACTAGATGCTTTACTTGTACTTCATTCTCAGATGTAGATGTACAGTCTGTCCTTACAAAAATTTCAAAATTCTTTTTCTTTATCTTTTATCCGTTTTTTGGGATTTTTTGTAAGTCTAGGTTTTTTGGTGCGCTTAGCTGGACCGGATTTAAGCAAAGTTCTATTGCTGGAATAATATCTTTGGAGTCTGTACTAATTCTGCCAGAGGACTCATCTAGAAGCCAACAAAACGAGGACTATTTAATTGTAACATATTTTTCCTTTAGCTTGACCCCTCGCTTGACCCTAACATATGAACAAATGAATCCATTTCCTCTCAGGCGGAATGTTTTCTCTCGTGTTATCTTGAGCCATAGCCTCATCAGTAAGGTTTTCAAGTTTGTGTAATATTTCGTCTATTTCAGTTCCAGTTAAATTAAAATCAGCACGTTATATAAATTTTTCGAAAAAATTTTTGAAGTGAATACTCTTTGGTTGCGTGAGAGTGATTTTTCAAGCCGTGTAACGACACAGTTTATGGAATTTTCGTCTCGCAAGAGAGATAAAGCAAATGCCTGTAATGAGAAAGAGAGAGGTTCGAGCCGCGATTGAATCGGATTTCTAGAGGACTCCTACCAGTTTTACACTATAATTTTCGTCTCGCAAGAGAGATAAAGAATACGCCTTTAATGCCTACCTAAAGAGTGAGAGTTTTAAGTCGCGATTGAATCGGATTCTACCCGTTTTACACTATAACAGATTTCCTATTATATACTGGCGGTGTATTTGGATCCATAGGTTGATGCCATTAAGCTCATTTCGGTAAAGAAGTATTCACTTCTAACACGTGTACTGTGTTACACGCGACTTTTTTTTTGAACAATTTTTTTTCGTTTTTCTCTCGGAACGATTAAAGGGAACTATTTACATCTTGCCATCATAAAAATAAATTTTTGGAAAACATACAAAAAATAATTTTGAATAAATTTCTCGTTTAGGGGGCCGATATCTCGAAAACTAAGAATATTGTTTTTTTTTCTAAAGAACCTTTTTTGTTTGTCTTCGTGTCCTTTATCTAAATCCAAAATTTAGAGTCGATCCAAAAAAAAAACCGGTAGGCTTCTCCGGTAGGTTCCAATGCTCCTATTCATGGGCGTAGACAGGATTTTTTCTCAGGCGGGGCGAGCCGTAGACAAGGCCGCAGTAGTGGCAAATTTTGGGGGCCACCTCCAATTTTTACACAAAAGCCATGAGTCTGTTAAGTTCCCAGGGAGGGCCACGGCCCCCCCTGGCCCCTCCCTGTCTATGCCCATGCTCCTATTGATCAAAAGAAAGGTAAGGTCGATATAAAATACGGTTTTGTCTGTTTGCTGATATTCGTATATTTACTGCTGGAGTCCACCAGTAAAAACCGCGCAGGAACCAATTTTTCGAATAGATTCATTTCACCGATTTAGGTTTCATTCTTAGGTTATAATTCAAGGGCCAAATGAAAAATATAAAAGTTTTGAAATTTCGATACTGAAAAATTAGGGTTTCCTAGGCTCCGATCGGCAAACCTATCGGCGGTAGGTTCCCGACGAGGTCGGATTCGAACTCGGGATCGTCCCTAACCCCCAAACCCAACTTTCAACCCTCCAGGTCGAACGATACTAAAGGTTCCTATTTAGGGGCCCCTAGGAGACTTAAGGACTTGAATTTTTTTAGGGCGTTCAGGCCGGTCCCCTCCGTCCCTCTACCGAATATGAACTCGCTAGCTCGAAATTTACCTAAACACAAACCGTAGGAGCCGGATTTTCAGAAGGCTCTATATACAAAAAAAACCGTCCTCTAAATATAAAACTATGTTTGGAAGGGTTTTTCCTCGAATTAATATTTAGGGGTCGAAAACGCCGATTTTCTACTTTCGAAAAGTTTGGGCATCTGTTTTGGGAAGTAGTAGCCACGGATCGAAAATCGCCGAAATTACTTTTTTTG